>VUJU01001071.1:0-32883 GCA_009835225.1 Aphis craccivora
ATTTTTATTCTTTATTATTTCTATGTTAACAAATACCAGAATAAATAATAACCATATCTTACACAATATGAACAATTTAAAGTTAATAGAAATATTATTGACGTAGTAGTCGATAGTAGGTACCTACTACATAAAAATACTTGATAATAATATATATATATATATATATATATAAGTTTTGATTGCATTTTATGATATTTTTATGGTATCTTTTTATGAAAAATATTTCATATTCTGAAATCATAATTTATATTTTTGGTATAGGGTTTTAGGAATATTGGTTTATGATAATATTTCGTTTTATTTTTTTTTCTAGTTTTTTTCGATATATTGTATCAAATAATTATTAACTGTTTTTAAAATATAAATAAGTAGACTTAAGTATAGTAATTTAATTTGTTTTGTGTATTAATTATTTAAAATATTTGATTTGGGAAATTTGCAGTATAGTTATTTTAGCATCTATTATAATCAAATGATTAAATTGTGTAGAGTTGGATCTGCGTATACTTTATTTTACATAAAATATAAATGTACCTACATAACTTCACTTAATCACATTTAAGTACAAGTACATTTAACTAAATGTTAAAGAACTGGCTTATATTTAATCACGAAATCGGCTTAAAGATCGAGGATGAAGACTAAACTAATTAAAACATAACTTGCCCAATAGTCCGCTCTTGCTTCCATAACGACCAAACACAAACACATACGCAGTATAACAGGATTGAAATTGGACCCGTTTCATGAAATGTTTACAAAGTAACGAGAAAGCAATATTGTAATTTAAACGTATTTTCTGAAGAGGTAATAAATTACTTAGGTAGTGCAGTTGCTATAAATTAACTTACAAAGAAATGGTTAATTAAGTGGCATGATGTTAAAAGTTCTATATTATTTCTTAGACATCAAATTACAGTAGATCCGGTAAAAATTAAACTGGATGGAAATAGTGATAAATTCGCATGTGCCAATATATTTAGTAACATTATTAATAAAAAAAAAAAAATTGTAATAATAAAATTACTTGTTTTACTGGCAAACTGCAAAGTACCATACCAATTAAAAGTTTTAATGTTAAAAAATAGTAATCAATTTAAAACAACTATTAATAATATTGTGTAGATATAATAGGTATAATATGCCAAAACGTTAACTTTCAGACCATATATACAATAATTAATCTGAATAGATATTTTAACCTTTTATATAATTAAATTAATAGTTAAAAACAACCTAAGATTTTACGACTGGCGTATTTTTTTTTTTTTTTTTATATAGGTAACAAAAAGGAACCGATACCAACTCTATAATTAATTGTTTAATTAAAACATAAAAGTTATATTTTCAAGTTAATTAAAATAAAATAATGAAATGAAATGTTAACCATTTTTGTTAGCTATATAAAATATTTATTATAATATTATGTTGAACAAAACTACTTTGTATTTCATATTTCTAAAAGGTACCTGATAAAACAATTTGCATTTGAATAATTAGGTACTATAAATAAACGCATTAGTTAGTTAAAAAAAAAAAAAAAAAAACGTGTCTGTATAGAATATAGATTGTACCAGTAAGTATACAATGTACAAAAATATAATTTAAATATAATTATTCCTATTATCAGACCAAATACCTACTAAAATGACGAATAAATGCTTAATCTTATGACAATGACGGATATAGACATGATTTGAATAGGTTAAAAATCCCGAACAAAAATATTTCAAGAAAATATCCATAAAACAATAAGAGATGTTTTAGATTGATGTTTTTTTTCGTCATAAATAACGTGACTCGATGGTGAATATCGAATTGACATTTTTGTTTTCAGAAGAGTTCTCTTCGGGATATGTACCCAGAGTTGTAAGCATGAATATTTTCATGTGAACATCTTTTTTTTCATTGAAATTTTTAGTACCATTGAAAATGTCCAACGACTGAATTTTTTTATATTCTTTCAATTTTTTTTTTATACAAGAGTTAGTTACAAGAATGATAGACGTAAACTGTAGTCACGTTTCTAAATTAAATAAAATGTATTTTAAAAACACCAACTATATAGGTAGAAGAAAACTATACACATTTTCAGAAGGTTTAAGCAAATTCCACAATGTATTTTAAGACAATAATTAATATTATGTAGGTTTGTAATGCAAAAATGCAAATTGTATTTAACAATTCATGTAAGTAACTAATAAGAATCTAAATTCAAATTTTGTTTTTTACATTTAAATATTTTTAAGTAATATAAAATATATTAAACAGTCGGTATTTTTATTTTATATACAAGACGGTAAATTTATTTGTATATAAATGTATGATTATCAAATGGTCTAGTGTCTATAATTATTTGAAAAAAATAAATAACTGCAAAATAAATGTATTTTAAAAATGTAAAAAAAAATCAAATTTTTCACAATTGTTTAAAATATGTAAATAAAAAAATGTTCATGAAAATGTATAGCTCTACGTGTACCTGCCTATAAAAGATATGAGTTATTTCTGACATTTCACTGATGAGTAGTGATTGAAGTCCCTTGCTGTTATCTCACATTATTTTTATGAAAATAATCAAATGATGTCCACTGCGTCGTAATAAATAAAGTAAAAACTTATGTTCAACACGGTAGCCAAAATACATAGAATTTTTGTCAGTTTTTACTTCATATAAAAAAGTTACAGAACAATAAAAGACATTTCTGCTAATAAATTAAATATATATAACTACAATTACTCAACAATAAATGGAGCACGTAATAATACATCTAAATCAGAATTATGTATTATGTATGTTGTATACTCGTACACTACCATGTTATATACACAATACCTACACAATAATGTGCATTTTTTTGGGTGGAATTTAAACAATATAGCAACTCAAGATATAAATATCTGTTATGCCATTCCACTTACATAATACGTATATATACTAGTTTACACGTCTGAGTGCTCCCAAAGTTCAGCGTAAACCTATAAATAATCGATTAAAAATCAAACGAAGATGATTTTTCTTTTAAATTTTTCAGATAATTTCGAAAACCATTTTACTAACTGGGAAAAAAACTTATTAACAGTTTATTTTAGATATTCTCGTTTATCTTTTTTCTTTTCTTTTTTTTAATAAAATTGATTTCAATTAATTATTTTTTCGTAGTTCTAAACTAATGAGATTTTTAAAGAATTGATTGTTTAAGAAAAATTTAGAGAAAAAGCGTTTTCAGTCAGCTACATAATTATAATATTGGAAAAAATGTTTGACATAGATTGTATTCAAATGAACGAAAATAATTATTCATAGTTTCTGCGAAAATTTTGTGAAATTTTATATTGCTTATACCATTTTAATACACTTAAAATCACGTGTAAATTTAGTACTAAAAACTAAAACTCATTTGAACCTCCTATTTTAACTTATTAATGTTAAATAATATATCATTCACTGATATTATTTTAAATTCATGATATATATTATACACAGTATTAAAAATTATCATTAACTTAACTAGAGTATAATCAATATTTTTATTAGTATGATTATTTAGGCAATTATATCTCAAGACTAATATCATCGTAATTTAATAATAATATATTATTAAAACGTTTCCTCAGATAAGATATTTTTAAAATTAAACTGAAACGTTGTTGAAATATAGTTAAAATTAACTGGGATATTATTACAGTTTATAATGGACATTATGACTAATTATTATAATAATAATTATAAAATATTACACTAAATGTCAACGAGTTGTATTTTGGTTATTAGATTCGTATAATAGCAATCATTTAAAACAAAATTAAACCGCCGTACAATTTTTCAGCGTTTGTTGTCTTTGTGTTTATTGAACTAAAAACTGATATAATATGTAAGTTTATTTTCTGATATTTATAAGCAAGTAGGTAACTTCTCAGTAAGTAGGTAGGCGCATATAAACAAGTCGTAATTTTTTTTTTTTTGTAAACTATATATGTATCATAAAATAAAGGCCATTTGTCATGTATTACCTACATTAAAAAACTGCTGTAATATATTCACACTACGTTTTGAATTAAGGCTACTGACTTTATAATTAGGTAATTAATATGCTGTATGACATATTATAATATCCATACATTAAAAAGTAGAAATGCCTGCAGTAAACCTTTTTTTTTTAAACAACTTACAGTTTAAAGTTTGAATTATTCCTAAAACTGTTTATTTCCATAAATTATGTATGATTTGAATATTAAATTTTATATTCAAATTTATTTAGAAAAAAAAAACAATTTTTGTGTAGACAAAATATCTTTAAAATAATTCAATGGTCATTATTGAATATGGTGGAGGTTACACAATATTTCAATATATAGTTATCTCCCACATATTAAAAACATTTATCTTCAGTTGCGTTTTATCTATGCATGTAAAAAAATAATAATAATGTAAAATATGTATCAAATGTTTAACTATAGGTATAAGATTAAATGATATAATACACAAAAATGAAAATTTAAACTTGTTAGTATTCAAACGGGACACACACCGGCCAAATAAAAAGAAAAAAGATGCAACAACACAAGTAAAGTATTCATGTTTAGATACAACTTTATTATAAATTTACTAAAAATGTATTGAATAAATAATAACAATTTCGTACGAAGCTTAACCATATACCTAGTATCCATAAAACTATTCGATGATATCTATTACTTATCTCAATAGTTATGTTTATTTGGTACTCAACGTATCGGTCTTTTTCAAAACTATTGAACATTTTTTTTCTTTCTTTTTTTTTTTTTTATAAAGTTACACAACAGTACATACCTACCTACATAAGTTTACGAGTTATTTGAAGTTTATATCAGTATTTCAAATATGTCTAGGTATGTATGAGGTAACAGACGTTCCGTATCGTTCAGGTTCAGTTTAATGAGTTTTGTTGGTAAGTTTTTATTTTTAATACACATCAACATTAACTTTAACTGCCACACGGAATTATATTTTATAATATATAATATATAATATTGTCATTTAATGGTTATTACCAATAAAATATTGTCTTATCATTGAATAAATTGAAACTGTCCGTGTGTCCTTTCCTATAATATTATTTATGTAAGTCGTATACATATTGTTCGGAAATCAATACTATGTAGATGGTAATAAAATATTTTATATTCATTATTTTTTTTTTTTTTTGCAGCTATAGGTACTATTGGTAGGGTCCAAAAATTATACAGCTTAATGATTTTATATTAAAAATTAAAACTTATTTATTTTGATTTTATAATATTTTTGTGTTTTAAACTATTAGGTACTATTATTATAATAACCTTGAAAACAATTATGATCTGAGCCAGATATGGTCCATGGTCAAGTCTAATTAACTTATTTTATCCTTAACAAATTAAAAATATTGAATTAAAACAAACCAATAACTAGTATTTTTAATTCGTATTGTTCTAAGACCATCATACCTATTATAGTTCAATCTATGTTTACAAAAAATATTAAATTAAAACTTAAATAGACAATAATAGGTACTTATTTAGTTATGGTACCTATATGCACTATGTAAGTTATATTTATGTTTTGTTTAACAATAAGTAATTTTACAAATTTTATGGACAACAATAAAAATAACTTATTTAGAATAAAATTTGTATTACCGAATAAAATAAAATATTATAATGTTGACAAGTTTGCAGTGAACATACAACGTTGATTCGATTAAATACACAAAGTAAAAACTCACTAATTGGAAGACATTTAATGATTTTTATAAAACGATTGAAATTTAATGAAATAATAATTAACTATAGATAGCTTTATAGCTATGACTTAAATCAAAAGCGCATCTTAGTTGATTTAACGAAGAGATTTAACAGAGTATTAAAAAGAAAAGTATAAATATTACAATTCAACATCTTATCAAAAATCAATTACAAATTATAAATAATAAAGTTTAGTTGAAAGTTAAGCTTTTGTAAGAAATAAATGAATAGTTATAATATTAGTTTAATTTAGTTAAATTAATTTAATTTAGTTTTTTACTTATATATATATATATTAAAACAGTTGAAAAAAATGAGTTAATTTTATATGATATTATTTTAATAGCTAATCAAAATAGGCGAAAACAGCAGAATTTATAAAATCCATCATACGAGAACTGCGCAAAGCCTTTGCAAAGCCAGAACAAACACTTCAGGTCACGTCGTGCTCGCTCAAAATTAATCGTAACAAGTTTTACATTCAATATATAGTATAAATTAATACCTAAATATTATTTACACAGTATTTTGTATTATTTTATTACTTGAAAAAATTATTTTTAGTTTTTATAAACAACGTGTTATGGTATTAGTGATTAGGTAGATACTAAAAACTAGTTGTAAAGGAATAAAATATTTCTATTATATTTACTCTACTTTTGTGAGTAACTTATAATATAGCGTGCGTGTACTTGTATGTACTAGGATACCTACTATTAATTTAAGAATATACACGCACATGGGAGAACCAGACACACAGAAGGGTCTTAGGAATCAACCCTCCTCCCCTCTCTGAAATATTAGAAAACCAAAAAAATACTTGTCGTTAATTTAAAGTGTATCTTATTGTAATTATTACTATTATAGTATTATTATTATTATACATTTAGTAAAATTCTCCCCCACATTGAAATATTATCTTGTGTTTATTCCTGCCCATAATAGTTATACCTACATAGTTTAGGTATTACATTACAAAAAAAAAAAAACCACTGGCTTTGGTAGCGTGCTAGTAATTTTTTAATCGGGGAATAGAAAAAAAAAGTTTATACAATTGAGTAACTCGCTCCTTACATTTATGAAGAGGTCTTCATAATTACAAAATAATTATATCATTTTAAGTACGTATTATTGTTATTATACCTTATATACTTGTAGAAAACCCATTATATATATACTTATTAATATAAAAACGGTATTTATGTTTAAAAAATAACACGCATTATTCAGAATACATAATACAGAACACCTTACAGTTTTTTACTTATAGAATACATTTTTCGTCGAAAATAAAGAAATTGGTTAATGGTAACAAAAACAACCATCCGTGAAATGTTATCATGTAATAAATATAATTATCACGAATATTGGCCTTTGGATTTCATCATAACTTCAATTTATCAGTAGTTTTATTCACTTAAATATATTTTTTTTTGTATCATAATTTACAAAAACTGTCTTAAACAATGATAATTAATCAAAAAACATTTATCAGTTATCAAAAAATATATTTATATATTATAGCATCACCTATAAAACTCGAATATTAATCATATTAAAAATGTGTTATTTTATAGTTAAAAAAAAAAATATATATATATATATAGATAGATAGATATTATATATAGGGCTGAAAAGTGACACTAGCCGAAAAGGGAAGGGTATATTTTGGATGACGAGGGGCCACCCGTTTATAGATATGTTGAAAATAAAGTTTTATCCTCAGTATTCCCCATTCAAAATTTAATTTTTTAGGGTTCAAATCATTACATTTCTGGAACACGACAGTGCACTAACACAATTCACTCAACAACCAACGGCGTTATTATTTTTTTTTTTTGAGAGAGAAAGGAGTATCAGATGGTAAGAGGAGTGAAGATGTGTATTTGCACCAATATTTTGTAAAACGTCTTCTCTTCTCTGCGATGTCAAAAACTAAAATGAAAGCGTTTTTACAATCTGTCATCGAATACTTTGTATTTTCTGTTTTTACTTTTAACATTTATCGCGGTTCGAGTATCCTATAATATTGAGAGCAATTATTGACTACCAACTACCAAAGAAAATCGATAACAGTAATGTATATTATATTTTTATAATTATTTTTACTTAGAATATAATGTTGTATAGCTATTGTACCCATAGACGTCATTTGAAAGTTTTATACGTTTATGTTTGCAGGTTTCTACGATGTACTATAAAGAAACGATTGGTTATGAAATCGATTTTATCTTTTCGAATTTAATTAGTTAATGAAATATAAAAGCGAAAAATATAATTAGACAGTATATTACATAATAACAATATGACCCCCGAACACACTTTGACACCGATAATAATATAACAATAATTAAACAAAAACGAAATGACGCCCCCGCAAAATACGTCACACTATAAGGCTTATTGTGGTCAATATAGTATACACTATAATATATATATATATAATATTTTCATAAAAGTGAAATCAATGCTCCACAAACACTAACACCCCTGTACGTGCGACACGCTACGAAACTCCTCTTAGCCACTTAAGGCTACGCTATATATAGCTACTATTGTATGACTGTCAATCCCCATTTGTAAGTGTCATTGTATAAAAGTACCCTACAGTATAATATAACGTATATAGACGAGAAAAACACAATAATAACTGCGAAGTTCAATCCTCATTGTTTAAATATCACAGCAAGTCGTCGCGATCGTTGTGCGCGGTCCACCCCAGCTTCGATCTATACAGTACGTATAGGGTAAATATTCATATGGTCTATCCGTCGCCTCCCACGAACGTTTTGTATAATATGTCGTCGTGTATGACGACGATTGACACTGACCAACCCTCCGGACGCGTTAAAATCATATATAATTAATATTATTAACGAATTAACAAACGTTTATGAGATATCATACGCTTTCGGGTCCTGCGCTGGCTTGTCTGGTGATCATTTCGAAAATACGTCAGCGCGCCTACTGACCATCGCAGCAGTTATAGGCTCGGGCGTAAAACATCCCGTCACGACGTTATATAGACCTAAACCCGAGCAATCCGTCGATTTTAATTCACCGTTCTTTTAAAACTTCGCGCGGATAAGGAGAAATCACTCGATTGTATATTGCGACCCTCATTGAATATTCTTTTTTACTTATTTTTTACGAGTCGCAAAGGTTAATGAGCCTTATCGTGATGGCTGTGTAATCATATCAAATAATATTATATTATACCCTCGCATAATACCTTTATATATATATATATATATATATATATCTCATGATATGTATTGGAAAAACTCCCATTTTATTTTATGCATGAATAATGTCACTCGCCAAGTTTCTTTTTCACTATGAATATTATACATTTTATGCTCAAACTAATATAATATGTACGGTTTTTTTTTCTTTCGAAAATCGTTCATTTTTATCGATTCGAATATTGCGCTATAACTATATGTACTTATTACACGATATATATTATAATATACGCATATCATTATGTGTGTGTGTATAACGATAAGATAATTTCCGAGTTTAAATGGATATTTTATGATTGTCTAAATGAGATGCGTGACATCACTATAATAATTTATACACACTGCTGCAGCTGAATAAGAAACCATAAAAAAAAAAAAAAACTATAATAATAAATACAACAAAATTTAAAGCGCAATACCTCGCTTTGTCACTGTATTAGATACTATATTAATGATACGTTATGAAATTTGTAGTTCTTGCTGTCGGTAGGTACCTACCTCTTTCAGCTACGCATCGAATATGATTGTGAAAACGCTTATTGAAAGCTATGATATGCTGTAAAACGTATATTATTATACTCGTTTAATATATTTTACATATTATTATTATAAAATACAAGGTATAGCGCCTCGTAAATGAGTTTTTTTTCCAATTCCAATATTCTTGAAATATGAGATTGGGAAACTATCGCCACCTATGCATTTAGAGAAACGCAATTATTAAAAATAAATATGATATATTTTAACGTGTGCGCGGTACTGAAAATAAAATAAAATAATAAAACTAAACTAGATAGCCATTTCATAGAGCTGATTTATGTGAATGTATATTATATTGAATGTCGAATCGTTAATTTCTGTATTAAGTATGAAAAACGACGAGAAATATAGGTAATCTAAGACAGGCTACTACGAGCACAAACACAAAGGAACACTATGTATATTCCATATCACATGACTAGTGTTTGTGAGTATATTATAACTTATGCATAAGTACCTATATGATATTTGCCAAAATTGAAAGTTCGTGTCAATTGATGTGCGCGTGCGGGCAAAAATGTCATATATTATTATTATAATAAAATAATTACACCAGAAGTCGCGATCTCGGTATGCGCATGAATTTTATATAAATATTACATAGATACGGCTGTAATTGTAGGTACCTATAGGTAGTTAATACGAATAATAAATTTGTGGTATGCAAATATTTGACTATAGCTGTAATAAAATAATAATACTTATATATCCACCGTATGTCCCAGAGTCGGGTTTTACGTGATTATAATTATATAGGTACAATTAAATTATACGGCGTACGTCTTATATCAAAGACGGCGGGGGGGGTCATACTACGTATAATAGAATATTAAATTATACACGGGACTATCCTTCAACCACTATAAAGCAGCCGTTTCTCGGTAAGTGTACGTGTTTCGTACAACGTCGAAAAATTGTCTACTGCGTTATATTTGAAGCCATAAAGCTATATACTTAATATTTTTGAAAAGTCTTTATATGTTTACAAGTTTGATATGTTTTTATCGTTGGAAACTTATACGTTTTTATTTCATATTATTCCTCGGAGGACTATTTTTTCTGAATGCTTCGGCGGATAGAGCTTCAATCCAATATAAATAATTGGTTATGGCTTATGACTATATTCAAAGTTTAGATGACTCGAGAAGTGCACATTTTTCGGATGGTATATACTGTTTATACGTACCGATATAATATTATGAATGTGGCGCATTTTAATGAATTGAAAATAACGTACAGAAATTTCAAATTACTATCTTTATTTAATGATTAAAAAATATACATCTATAATATTATGCACTGCGATGTAGTGCAACTAGTCGTAACGACATAACTATATATTGCATATTGAACGGTTACCACGGCGTCGTTAAAATTCGAGTAATTTTCCTTTTTTGTATGTTATTATTATTCATAAAAAAGCAGACAAAAACAATAAAAAACCTGCTTATTTTTTCCCATCGAGAACATGTTTTAAATTCATACGCCGCATATACGACGCTTTATTTTAGTTTTGTCACGTTAATTCAATTTACGTTTATTATTGTCGTTGTCCTGATTTCCCAACGAACACTCCAAATGTTATATTATTATAAACATTGGCTTACTTGTTGAATTACATGTTCTAAAGACAACATTTTCGAGAGAATTTTGATGTATAAAAATCGAATTTCGAACGAGTAGTTAATTAGTTGTAAGTAGGTATCTAAAGTTTAGATGAACAGATTAGAGTGAAGTGAATGGGATACCCCGCAAAATACTACTCCACTGCACTGCTCATCAAAACTTTAAAACCTAGTTGTAACTAATTAAATGTTTATTCAAAATTTAATTTTCACACATCGATGAAAAATTTAATATTCTTCTTTAGTGTGAAATTAAAAATGTATTATGTTACAATGTTACATGTATTATGTAACAGTTTATTTGTTTAAATGTTAATTTTTAATGACTCTTAAAATTAGACAATAAGCTGTTTTCAAAAACGTTGGTAATATTTTTCGAGTGCCTCACGTTGAAATCACACTGTTAGGTATAACATAACTGTACAGTGTACACGTACACCGTAATTATAGGTTGTATCTCGCTAGAAAAAACACTTTTCTGAAACGAATTAAAACGGTAGTACCTATATATACATTCGAATTGAGTCGAAAAATAATTAAATAGAAACGTTTTGCTCTCAATTGTCTCATCATTCGGACGAAAACGGAAAATGGTATCCCACGCAGACGTTTTTGAACTACAATGTTATACCTTATATATAGATACTCAAATCCCATAATATACTCGTGTCCTTGAAAACGTGTTGTTTAGTTGTATGGCAATAACAGATCTGTACATATATACATATTATGTGTTTGTGTGTGTGATGGCAATTATAGAAAACTGTTCGCGGGCGGCGATGGTGATTCCGGTGGAAATTGGAAAACGTATGGTCGCTAAAGTTATTGCCGCTAATAACGGCGGGCAGCCGGACGAATTATACGTTATAATAATATACGAACTAAATATATATACATAGTTATGCGTACCAGTACCTCGTGGGGGCTTGGTATATGGTCTTAATAGGTATTTAGATACTTTTATTTAGGGGAAACGAGTATCGTTTGTTTTCTGACGGAAACCGTAAAGAACGATGATAATTATATATATGGCAACAATAATAAGAACCTTATGTGAATGTACCGAGTGATTTACTTTAAGCATTGTATGGTCGTTAGCAAGGAATGGAAATATAAAAAAAAATAAAAATAAAAATTGAACACTCCAAACAGAACACCACACGAATCTAATTCTTAATCTATAAATACATCAATATACATGTTTTAGTCTTCACGTGAGTTGATAGTGTGAAGTGGTAAATAACATAAAACGTTAAGTGTTGAGAAATGAATCAACAATATTGAATAATGAAATTAATAATTATATAAGAATATTACTAGTTTTCAATTTTGGCAAATGAAAGTTGTTTTTGTTATAGTTTTAGTAATGTAATTAACTTAGTTTTACCAGTTTTCACATATTAATCGAGCATTTCAAAACAAAAACAATTTTTAGAAAAAAATATGAAAAATGTTATTGCGTAATTGCTGAGTTTAATATTTCATAGTTTTAATTTCAACGTAGATTTCCATATATATATATATATATACAACTATGGTGTAGTTATACAACTTTGGTGTACAGACATAAAATCTTTGAAAAAAAAAAAATAAGGTGCTATTTATATAGAGAATCGTTTGAAAAATTGTACACGAGTCAAAGTCGACTATGGTCATTGGAATATTAAACAACAATATTGTGTTAACTTAGGAGTGTGATGTACGTATAATAATGTCTATTATTATTATGTGTGAAGTGTGAAGGAGGGCGAGTGGGAGTGAGAGGACAGAGGAAATCGAAAACAGCAGTGACTTTGTGGCCCGCGAGGAGAAGGAATTTTTATACAAACAAATAACATGACGTACCTACCTACCGACAATGCCGATTACAAAATTAAAATGATTTTAGTTATTAATCATCGCACCGCGTCCTGCACTCGCTTTATTTATGCGATTATTCCGACCACGTGACGACGACGAGCAGAAAACAATACGTACGGATTAATATCGTTATTATTATTATTATTACTATTTTTTATTATTTTTTATTGTTATTATCTGCGAACCATCCGGGAGAAAATTATCGTGGTTTAATCCGAAATTAATTTATTACTCCCATACGCTGTGATGGTCGTCATAAAAAAAAAAAAAACTCGAGTGTCTGCATATGTCGGTGTGTACTGTGTATGTGTGTGTGTGTGTGTGTGGAGGGCACAATAATAATAATATTATTATCATACGCGAGTATGCATGAAACTCGTTAGAAAATATTGATTACGACCGCTATAATATTATGATATAATATCGTATTAAAAAAATGATCGAAATTCGGGTTTTTTGCAAAGATACATTTTTTTCAACCACCGCGCTGGTGACAAAACACGCATAATAATATCATAAAATAATAATAAAAATACTCGATAGCAATTATTTAACAAATTTATGTAAACCCAAATACCCAATGATTCATATTGTATTGTTGTAATGTATACAAGACGACTTATCAGTTATCTTTAATCATCTAACAGTCACATTATTCTTTGGAAGCTGATGTGTTTTTAAAAACATTTTTATCGTACGTAATATTTGAAGTCATTAAAACACAACATTAAAAAATATGTGGGTAATTAAGAAAATTAAATCCATAATATAATTGTATAACATTTTTGTTACAAATTTGTATAAACAGAATAATTTTTTGAGAACTTTAAAATACAATAATCAATTACTATTTACTCCCTATAGTAGTTGAATTTTTTAGTAAAAATATTTCAATTAATCTAAATTTTTAATTCATTCACTGAAGTATTCTGTTAAACATTGACCCAAAATTTCTCTGGGTATTCCACCTATCAAGACTTAAAATACTTTAAAACAATATTTATTATTAGTTTCAAACTTAAATATAATTTTCTTAAGAAAAAGTATTCTGCTTCAAAAATATTAATTAAAAGTGAATGTTGTTGTTTAAAAAAATTAAGACATACATTACTGCTATATTATAGTAGTCGTAAAAATGAGAAAAAAAGTGAAAATATAGATTTTTTTTCAAAAATGCTGTGTTTATAATAGTGATACAATTATGTAAAAAAAATTATTAAGTATTTTTTTAAAAAAATCCATTGGTAAAACTATTGTTGAGATGAATCATATTAAATATATAATATCTGTTTATATTGAATACTTCAGTATATAGAGTAATAAAATAACTATAGAATAAAACTGTTAGTTCTTTTCTGTTATAGTGGTCGTCCCTGTACTGCAGTATACTATATAATATTACCGTGTCACCGCTAGTTTTAAAACATGTGTAAAATAAAGTATAAACGTTGACATTTATTCGCGAAACGAAGTATGTAATATGTGTATCGGTGTAACCTTTTACGTTTTTTTACGACATGGATAAATATAAAATACCTTTTATTTTGGAAAAGTTTCAGCTATGAAAAAAATAACCGAAAAAGACTTGAATAAGAAAAAAATTAAAAAAAAAAAAACAATTGATTTATGTATTTCATTTCGATTTAAGCTATTTTTCTCCTTGACCACACTTAAGTTTAAATTAGAGTTACTTATTTTTGGAATTAATAATTACACTTGAAGACTATAATTTTGAATACTTAGATTCATTACACCATCAAAAGTAAATCTCCTGGAGACAACATTTTATTTTCGAAAACTAAATTTTTCATTTTATACGTTTTACTATTTTAAATACTATCAACCATTTTTAACTTTATGTAATTATATTATAATTTTTGTATATTTCAATACATACAAATATACAATTCTAATTTAACGATTAGGTAATTAGGTTTTTTAAGTATTTCAAATTTAGCTATACGCACTCAGTAGACCAATATTTGTATGATACACATAGTGCCACTGATCTACGATATGTTTACATACTTAAATGCATTTTTCCCAAATTTTGTTTTCGTGAATTTTATTTATGTAATATTTCCAAAAATGGCATACGAATACATTTTCAAAAAAATGAATCTCTTCAAATAATATTATAAGTTTAAGATGCTGTGTATAGCATAATTGCGTAAAGCGTTTTTGCAGGGCCCCTTAAGCTTTGTAGTCTTCGTCTGAAATTAATGTCTAACAAGCTTAATATTATTAGAGTATTGTTACCCAGATTATCCGTTATTCGTTAGCTATAAACAATTTTCGACAAAAAAAAGAATGTTTAACTGATGTGCTATATATTTGTATCCCAAATAAACCCAAACTTAAAATTATATAACTAGTAGAGCTTAAAGTTTTATATACCTATTAAACAAACGTTCGTCATTGCTTGAAAAAATAATCGATTCTGTTTCTCTGGCTAATATAATAATATTATAGTTTCCTTGTGCGTAACTATTATAATATTACTTTCGCCAAATCTTGGTATTAACAACGAGTCGATAACTTTTAGTCGGATTTTAATCGATTTTAGCATTTGAACTTGATGAGCTACTCTTAGTTTAATTAAACTTCTTAATACCTATTTTTGTGTGTGTGTATAACTGAGTAAATAAAGCAAATTAATGTTGAATTAAATCACATTGGTTATCAACTTAAATTTTAAAATAATATTTACCTATACGAATTGTATTCAATTTTCGAATATTAAAATTTATAATTTTATCATTTGAATCGTGTACCATATACGCACTGTAAACTACAACTATATTATACAATTTATAGTATATAAAGTTATAAAGGACAACACATAGAAATAACTGATTATTTTTGGCACATAGAAAAATACAGTCTTTAAACATTATTATAAACCGATAAAATCGTTATTTAATATCTAATTTTTTATTTAGATGTTTATGGATAGCCTCTTATATCTACAATTTGTATGATATATAAGATTACAAATATTGATTTAGATAGATAATGGTTGAAGTGCGCGGTGGTATATAGAAGCAACGACGTTTTAAGAATTAATCAATGTTATTTTTGTATGTCCGAAGAAAACTCAAAAGAAATTAATATGTTACAAAATGTGATTATGGCCAAATAGTGTAAAATAATATGCCCAAAAAACTATCTGATACAAATAATGTTAACTTGACAGATATTATTATGCTCAAATTCGACATGTTGAATCATCTAATTTTCAGTTACCGCATCTTTTATATAAAACATTAGTATACTGAATGGAAAAAAGTTTATTAAGATATAATTTAAAAGGTGATAATAATATTTTAATTATAATATAGAGACACTTTAATCTTTGAAGTTAAAAATATTAAAGTATTGGGAAATTACCCAAAATGTATTAACGAGTTTGCTATTTTATAATTTATAAATTATACTATACAACAGTTTAATGATTAATTGCTAATTAATAAAATTGATTAGGTTAAAGGGACCGAAGGCTGAAACTTAATGCTTTCCTAAGGACAAAATAAATCAAGGCTATACCACCAAGATGAATAATCTTAATGTAATCGCATTTTTGTAATAAACATAATAAGTAATAATTATTACAGTAATAATTATTTTCTGGTTCTTAGTCGGTTGTGAGTTAATAAGTTTGTTTGTTTCATTTCTTCCAGAAAAGTTTTACCGTTGTCATTTTTCGTTATTACCTACCTAAAATGTTCAATGTAGTTTACTTCTACTATGTACATTGTACATATAATAAGACATTTTATTATCGAAATATAAATTGGAAATTATTTGAATTCTTTATTATAATATATGATATTGTATTATTTTTATTTTATATTATACTTAAGGTTTTTGATCGAAGAATTTATTAGTTTTACTATGTTATTATTGTTATTACTATTTTTGTAGTAATTTTTTCGAGTGGAACCAAGAGTGCTTTAAAAGTTTCATGTGACCTATCTGTCGATTACATTTTCATTTAGTTGGTACATACGAAAAGTATTATTTTTTATATTCTCATGTTTCCGTTTGCGTAAGAATAAGACTAAAAAAAAACTTAGAAAAATATACTCAACATTAGTTTAAGTTTTCAGAAAAATAGACTTTTTTCTATGTAGCTTAATAAATTATTATTAATTTATTGACAATTATTTAAAAGAAAAATTCAATATTTATATAATATTAAGTTATATAAATGTGTATGTGAGCAATTGTTACTAAGAGCTCTGTGCGTTTTTATATTTTCCATTATATTTAATAAAATTTTGATAAAATATTCTTCTTTAATATTAAAACAAGTTGTTATGATAACTTAATGATTAAAAATTCTACAATAATTTAATTCAAAGTTATATATGAATTGAAATTTGTATTCATTTTAAATACATCACACCACTCGTGTTTTTTCTTATTATAAGAAAGGGTTATAAATCAATAAAGGATTTTTTTTAATCTTTAACTATAGTTAATTTATGTACAAAAATATATTTAATATTAATTTTTTTTTTTGACGCATTATTTTACATAACAATATACTATTATAATATCAAACTATTTAAGTGACTATGATTATGTAAGAGAGAGAAAAGAGACATTAATAAAATGAAAATCCTTCCATTGAAGAAACTTTGAAGTAACTTCGTATTAATTATTCTCAGACAACTTTTTTCAAATTATAAATGTTTGATAGATACCATTTGATTATGATAATAATTATAATTGAAAATTGTTTTAACAACGTTAAAGCCTCCAATCTCCGTTATATCTCCAAAACGTATTACCTATCATTTAAAGTCCAGGGGCGTACTCGTCATTTTGTAATTATTGTAAAGGGGTAGTTAGTGACGATTATGATATTACTAAATAATTTTTTACGGTAATGAAACTAATGGCATATATTATATGTATAAGTATATAATACAATCATTGTTACACAAGTACACAACATAAAAAATAAACATTTAATAGCCAACTATTACCAATTACAGTATTATTATAATAATATAGTATTTAAATTACCACTTTTACCAACATCAGTAAAAATTCAAGGAATCCGAATCAAACTTCAATAATAATTTCTACCCAGCACCACGGTAATAAATAAAAGAATCAATTTAGTTATGAGATATTATTATTTTCTATTTACTGCAATCACGCAGTTAACCCAATAATGGACGGTTTTGTAATTTATATCAATAGTCACAACTATACACATTAACACGATTTATGGAAATATAAATACTTATTAAATAGATCAACATATATTATAATTAATACAAAGTCATACATAAACATAATGTATGGCAATTTAAATATTTAGTAGGTAAATGGATAATTATTATTGTGCAAAGTATACAGCAGGCAGTGTGTTTACAGTGTATTACAACTATCTAGTTAACTTTTAGTCGTTACATTTAAACAATAAATATTTAAATTTTCTGTCATATTTCTTAAATAGGTTTTAAATTTTTGTTGACAAGAAAAACATCCGTTTTGGTGTAGAAAATGGAAGTGCTACGGTAAGTGTGCAAATTAAACTTAATAATTTATATTATATGCTAGGAAATATAATATCATGGTTACAAAGTTTAATGGCATCTATTCCAGTATCTATTTGGTAAAGTTTCTAGACTAGGAAGTCTTACTTTCTATAAATACAACTCTGCTTTTATAGTTTGTACATTAGTATAAAACTTCGTTAAATAATCAACATTTTCTGACTCAGAATGTATTTCAAAAATGTAATTTTAGTAATTTTTTTTATAGTAAGTATTAAGTTTTTGTGTAGGTCGGTATAATATTATATACCTACCTAATTATGTTTTAGGTGGTCAGTTTTAAGTAGGATGATTGTTGTTTGTAATTTTGAATGATAATGAAAAAAAATCTTGAAAGTTTTTTAGAAGCTAACAAAAGTATAAAAGTATAATTTTCTTTTTTTAATTACAAAAATGTTATATTGTATTTAAAAAACTGTTATTTATTGTGCTATAATTAATTATTTTTAATAGGCTTGTTTTCATTAATTTATATTATTTATTAGTCAATAAGAAAGATATGTTTCTACCTCACATAAATATTTTTAAGGCTTATGGATTAAAATAAACACATTATGTAATTTGAAATCATAATATTATGTAACAAATAAGTAAATAAAACATTGATATTTACTTATTTTATTATTAAAAAAAATATCAAGTACTATTGTATGTTCTTCTTTTTATAATATTTTTGGGTTTTACACATTTATTTTGTTTACAATAATTTAAGAAATTAAATAACAAATTCAAACTTAATTTTAAGTATCTAATTGGCTATTTATTTTTAAATAACTCCCATTTTTACTTAAACTTCTTGAAAAATATTTAAGTGATTGTGTTAAAATATTATTTTATTTATGACTAAAATTGAGTTATTAAACGTTTATTTTATTTTATAATTGTATTAACAACTTTTATTGTTTGATTTATTATATTAAATTACTATTATATTATTATATTTAATTTATTAATATTACAGTTTCTCAAAATTATAATTTCTAATGATAATTCAATGTGACGTTACAATTTTTAAATTAATTATTACTAATTTTATAGGTAGCTAATTTCCTTTCACCTAGTTGTATAATTGAATGAGTAAAATATTTAAAAAGTATTTAAATATTTTAAATCCATAGGTACCAAGTATTTTTAATAATTTTTAAATACTTCTCCTTAAAAGTATTTGAAATATTTGTTTAATAACGTTAAACATTTTTAATCAGATATTAGTTGTTGTTATGATTTAATGTGAGAGAATGATTTTAAAAGTTCAATAATTTTTATATTGTTCCTAGTTTATTCAGTGCAATTCACATCACACGTCGGATATTAATATATAATAAATTATATTTATCTTAGTTAAAACTATCGACCCCATCTAATTTATTCTTATATTAGTATGATCACATAGATTTATTATATTATATTTATTAGGTAGGTAGTTGGCACTAAGTCATCAACAGTTTCACAGCCTAACACGTATTAAAAATAAATTGTAGTTCAATCATACGAGTTTTATTAATTTACTTTGACATGCCTCTACGAAGTTTAACCTAAAGGCTAAATTAAGGCGAGGGAAAGTAATTGGTAATCCTTAGAACCGATTTAGTTAACGTTACTAATTTAAATGGGTTATTTAAAAAAAATAATATTGAGTTTTAACCATTAAACTTAACATTTTATATTTTATTTTATACTTTGAGAGGAGCGATGAATGAATTAATGTTATCATGCTTTTTGTGTGTGTGTGTATGAGTATTGGGTACCTCAACATTACATTAACGATAAAATATCGATTTTAAAAAATGGGGATGGTTTTGGATAAAATAAAATTTGTGCATTAAAGAAGTCAAACTTAAGAATTCCAAGCACTTGTCTTTATAATTGGGAAAAAAAAAACAAAAAATTAAAGAAAAACGTGAATTTTTACACAAATCTAGTTTTTGACAAAAGCAATCTTGTTTTTTTTGTTGTTACTCAACAATGAATAACCTTATAAATACGGTACAAAAATGTATTAATTTATTGTAATCATATAATAAATGCAATATTTTTGAAAAATAAATTTCAGCCTACTATGATAATATTGAAAGTAAAATCAATGACTTTAATAGCTATAAACATTATCACTTGGTGATAATATAGGCTTACCTATAGATAATTTCCGATTAGAATCGTTTTTCGTATACAATGATAAATCATCGAATTTTAATTTAACACATCTGCTGTAATCCACTCGGTACCTAATGCACATAGGAGTGGTATACTCACTTATCTATCTTTTTATTATGTAACCATACCGAATTGAGTTGGTACAGTTTGTGATTTATTTGACATGATATTACCAAGTGCACCAAATAAGCATATAATACATTTAGGTATTACTCAGTATTACCTTGCATATTCATGTACTGCATGAATATGCCTTTATATTATATTTTATACTGAGTTTCGATTACATACGCTTTTTGTACAAACCTTTTTGTAACTAAAAATAGATCATTTAATAATATTATAATAAAAACAGCATGTTCTTTGAAAAACTATATCAATGTTCATATTTTTGTATAATTAATATTATTATAGGAGTACCAAAACATGAAATAAATGAGATTTACTCAACTATAAGTTAAATGATATTATGGTAGTTGGATTTATTCTGTGAAAAAAAAAATCGAGAAAGTAAAAGGAATAAAATTCATTACAATATTGTATTGTGAATTATTGCTTTTTAGTCAAGGATGCGATTTCGTTAAAATAAATTCAACGTCTTTATGCTCTATTTCATTCAGAGTCGTAAAGGAAATTTAATTTACGTACTTTTATTAGCGAATTTCTTTTAAATAATATTATGCAGTGTATATTAATTCAAAAATTCGTTTCTTTCATTTTAATGGATTACATTATATACGACACTGAGGGTAGTAGAATAATGTGAGCTGTAGTACTGTATATCACTAATTATATTAAAACATTTTGGTTTATTATTATATAAATATTTTAATACTAATTAATTCACTAATTACTATTCGCTTCTGCTATTGTGTGATTAGCCAAATTCGTTTTTTTTTCGTGCAAATACGGATAGCTGATCACATATTTTAATTTATATATACCTACCTATAAGCAGTGTAAACTTTATATTCATTGAAATATGATTAAACGCCAAGGATTTTGATGTATGAGCCCTCAAAAATGTTAATAACCTGTATAATTAAAAACGTCGAGTGCCTTTAGAGGAATGAATTGTTTTAAAGTGTGAAAAATGAATCCTTAGTGGAGTTTTCAGAGTAATGGCTATATACGTGGTGTAAAGTGTAGGTACTCACTCGCTAATTCGTTGATTTTGCCGTCCTATTTATTATTTAGTCAGAATAACTATATTTGCATATATATTATGCTAACCATAAAACAACGTGTTTTGTTCAAAAGATATTGTATGAAGTGAAAATAAATTATTTTCATATAATTGAAAACGTTACCATCATTATCGTTTTATAAGAAATATTTTGATTAAACATAATTACTTATGTATAATGTATTTATTATGTATATATATATATTTAATATACAGTTGTATGTCACTGTAAGTATACAATATACTTATTATATGAATTTTAATATTTTTAAATCAGCTTAAATAACCAACGTCACCGAATGTAACCTCTTCTCATTTTATTAAACCCTTTTAAATCCTACATTAATAATACCATAATACAATAATTATAGGTCACATATTATAATACACACAACCGCCGAAAATCACTAAGAACCATCTTTCACGGTTCGTTTTACAAAGATCGAAATCGTAAATTAAAATATTATGCGGGCGGCCTATATAATATTATAATATCCGACGAGTTATACGAACGTCATACTACACATACTAAACGCTTTAGAAACCATTTCTATTTATACGTCACATCGTATCGTATAGTATGACACGATGAGTACCCAGAGTACCTACTAAACTACTGATTCCTATCAAATTTTCATCGTCACAATTCGCTAACTACGTCAGAACGATTTGCGTCCAGACGAAGTAAAATACCAACGTCTCAACCGTCTCTCAACCGTTAGTATAGAAAACAACAATGAAAGTATATCGTGCAGGCAAAGTTATTATTATACGAAACGAAAAAACCAATAGGTACGCATAATAATAATTGGACTACAACACCTGTAATAGCAATATACCTATATTACTTCGATATGTAAGCGCAATGTGTGCACGTCAAATATATAAGTACGGTTTGAACTCATTGGCGCGACGATGTTATGACGTAGGTACCTACACTCTGTCACCATCAAGATGAAGGTTTCATGTACGATAATCATTATCGGATAATGATGACACTCGAACGCCGTTCCATACGTCCTAGACGTCCTAGCTATATGGACTACCTATATATAATACTATATATCGCCCCAAATAACACCAGAGTACCTATTAAAATAATATCGATGTAGTATATTTACGGTTATAATAACGAAGCGTTATAACCTACAGACGAAAAGCGCCTTTTGCCGTTGGTCATCGCACAAAGGTCGTAACAGTACGTTTCAGAACGAGCGTTGGCGGTGTTACGAACCATCATCATACATACGAATGTCGCCACGATGAGTATAAATTCATAGTTCGAGATTTGACACGTTTCCGTGTAACTTTGGAAGCTAAACACGGATATTCGAAATCTGATTCGGCGCAAACTCGTCTCTGAATTTCGAGTAGATACTAGAATCAAAGGAAAAGTAGTTCTGATAGTACGCATTACCGTAAATTTCGCATGACTTTTTATTTTTTTTTTTTAATGAAATAACAATTTTCAATATCGTGAACGGTTTAATAGCTTACTGTTAAAAATGTAATATCAAACAAAAACACAAAACGATTTTGACAAAATTAATATGCGATAAGTTTTACATTTTACATGTTCCTACAGTGTTATAGAAATACCTTTGTTACCGCTAGCTGTACACAAATTTGGATTTAAATACATTTTTTCCATTCTTTATTTGTTAGAATTTTAATTGATGAACCAAATCTAATAATATAGAGCACCAATTAAAAAAAAAAAAAAATGAGTGTATCATTTTTCATATTTTAACATTTTTTTTCTTTTAATAATATTTACTCATACTTGAAATGTATTCACACATAACATATATTTTATAAAAAAAAAAAATAATACTTTTTATTACCCTGCATAATATTATACTTAATATTATATCATGTGATTACCTCATTTGTTCAAATACTTTATTGTATTTTGTTAGTGCACACTGCATGGAGTCTATACAACTGTATGCATGTCATTTTCCGAAATATCTGAAAAAAGCTGTGTATAGAATATGGACTTATCGTCCACAGTCGTGATTCTAGTTTAGGTAATACTTATAATTGCGTTTATGCGACGGTGAATATAAAAATTGAACACAACTTTAACTATTTTTGATCTGGTCCACTAATCGCCATCAATATATTATAATTACTTATCTTAATAAATATTATATTTATTGTAAAATATATTATAAAAAAGAAAAACAATAATAATGAATAAATAATGACAGTTCTAAAATATGATTTTAAATTATAGTAAAAATAATAAGTCAGATTAGTTTATTTATTGGGTGATATTAAATTAAAGTAAAATATTTATAGCTGTTTTATTAATTACGATTTTGCTCTAGTAATTTTCTTAGTTCCTTCAGTAATGAACCAATAACAGAGTGAATGTCTAAGTCATGATTAAGTATAACACTTTCAAATGGCTGATAAATGATAAAAATAAATAAATAATTGAAAAGGATTTCGAGTTGAATATTATTGATTTATCATTACCAAGTGGTACATAATATTATTATACCAGGTTACTTATTATGATTTATAAAAAGTGCATGGTAAACACTACAATACCGAATGTATACACCTGTTGTTCGGGATTATAAAATAATGACCATAGAGTGAATCTATATCCGCTCCCATTTATCATCACCCGAAGATCGTCTTGAGAAGATGTAACATACCGTTTGTTATGTTGCAGTAATATTGTATGATACGCGTTTAAAGCTGGTATAGGTGGTAACGGCAGCTATCGGAATATTATAATTGTACACGCGAGTATCTGCATAAAATAATAGGTATTTAACCTAGCCGCGGTTACCGTTTGCGCGATTGCCGCCGGAAACGTCTTGGCAAACATCGCGGTTCACGCCTTATTTGTACATTTTGGTCGACTCGAATTGCGGCAAATTTCGAACCCACGTTTGCACACAAACGTTTAATATTATAATATCGTACTATTATTACCATCCGCAATGGTCAATTTATTGTTGTTTCGTAGGCATATTACGTCCTCAAAAGGGTTATCCAAGCACACTATAGTGATGTACGTCGTAACGTTATATTAAACTATAAGTATATTACACCTATCTTGGTAAACTATAATATTATGAAATAGTTTTTTCTAATAGTTCTAAATAGTTTTAATTAGTTCCGATTATATAAACTTTGATAATATAGTAAATATTATATAGTAAGTATCATAGTTATTACGATTTTTTTTATTTATTTAATTAATTGTGAATAATATAAGATCTATAAGGGCAAATGGTAATATTATTGTCCACAAGTATAATTTTAAAAATAAAAATAAACACTTTAAAGTAAATTTATAATTTTTGAGATTTACTGTATTAATCCATTGTTTAATGTAATTTGCCTTGTATAATAAAATATTTATTTTATTGGCAGATATTTGGTTAAATGTGTGGGAAGCTTGAAATGTTTAATAATAGGTAGTTACTCTTATTATTAGAATTTGTTCTCGTTTCAGCAGGCTTCGAATTTCAAATTATTGGCTTAATGTTGCTCAAAAACCTCCTTAGGCATTTAATCTTAAGTACATAAAGTAAAATATAAATACATGAATAACATGTGATAATAATATTATCTTTATTCGAACGATAATATAATGGGTACATTTAATTATAATAGAGCTTGTAGATTTCAATTTAAAGTGCATTTTTTTTTTTTAGGTGCTCTAGAAAAATACATATTTATTTTATATGTAACAAATACTTAAGTTTTTTTAAAATATTTTGTGGTCATTTAATTGAATTAAAATGCATACTATTAATACATAACACGTGTGATTGCATAAACTTATAGTATACCTAAATTGTATCTATATTATTAAGAAATATTGTTTACATAATATTTGATAATATTTGATTTGATAGTTTTTAGGTATTTTGCATCCCCACTCAATGTTGATCATATGGGCAGATGCAGGGGGGTGGCACTGGGGGCAAGTGCCACCCCCGTTGAAAAAAAATTATATTAAAAAAATTTTTGGTGGGGAGGAGTTATATAAAATATTACATAATTCTTCCTATAAAGTGCCCCAACCGTAAATACATGCTGGATCCGCCCTTGGTTGATCATTATATTTATGAATAGATAATCGCTATCCACACCGATTATTGAATGTAGTGTCTTATCAGATCTTAATCAAATAAATAACAACTAATTGGTCAGTAAGGATTACATCGCAATCTCTATTATTTTGAGTACCTATATTGTTTATTTATCGTGCATGCTTAAGTTTAATTCTTTGTTTTTATATTATTGTTAGTTTAGTTAAAATAATATGAAAGTATTAAAAATGCCGAAAGTTAAACCACCGCTTTCCTTTCACTTATGTACCTATCAAAAACATTCGATTCATTATTTTTGAAGTGTATTATGGCACTGAAAAGGTATTTGTTTATTTATTATTATTAAAATATAATGGCTCATTATTGACCCGAGGGCGCCAATTCGAGTGTTTTATTTTAGTGGTAAAAAAATAAAATCGAACTATTTATTAAATTATGTTTGATAAATATTTGATTGTATTAATAAGAGTAGGTGATTATTGCCTACCTATAGACTGTATCATCAAATTCCTAAACAATGCATGTTTATATTTTAAGATTCGATCATTAACAATTCGTACACGATTCAGCGTTTGTAGAACTTTTCATAAATAATAATATTGGCAATATTTTACATAATATTATTATATAGTAATATGACAATATACTTTGAGACAAATATATTGATAAACTAAAGTGACACATTATATTATTGTAAGCAATAGTATTTTCCGTTATCTAATATTTATATAACTATATATAAAAAAAAACAAATCTTAAATTTTAAAATTGTTTGTTATTTTTACAATGAACAAAAAATTAATTATTTAATTTTAATTTAATGAAATGTTCAAATCAATTGATACTCAGTGAATTTAACTTAGAGTGGTTCTTAAATAAAGTTTGCAATATTTTCTTCAACCCATTATTAACGCTGAATTTTTGATTAAATATTTTATGAGCGTAAAACTAATATCTCTCAGAGTCAGAATTTAAAACAATATTATAAAACACATTTTTTTTAAAGCTTCTAAATGATATGTGATCGATTCAAATAATAATGAATTCTTTAATTGTGAAATTCTATATTATCCCGGAATGTTATCGAAAGCTAAATGAATATCTCTGCCAGCCATATTCATGAATATTTATAGAAATATTTTCCACTTCACGGTTTCGGGATATTGCGGCTTTCTACGCAGATGATAAATTGGTTTAAAAATGTATGTATTTAAAAAAAAAAATGTGTTTAAATACACAAAGGAGCTATTACGATAATACCTGTAATATTGGTATTCGATTTATTTGCGTACGCGGTTTCCCGTCGGCCACAGTAAAAAAAAAAAAAAAAACACTAATTAATAATCATAAAAAAAAAAAAATTAATAATAATAAAACAAAACAAAACCCGTAAACATCACCATAAAATTCAATAATTTATTATATTTTTTCCATTTATTTTATTTACACAATCTAAAATAGTTTTGAGTACCTGCAGATGGTCGTAGGACGTAGGTAAGTAATATTTACAGAAAATGGCTTAAAATTTAAAAAAAATCTAGATTTGGTGAAGTCGCGACAGACTACTGATAATAGTTTTAACGTTTTCGATAAAAATAATTGCATTGTTAGTAGTTCACGACAACAATGAGTATTAGGGGATTGCAAATTATTTATTGAGATAATTATTTTACAAAGATGTGTAGATAGTCATTAAACTATACAAATAATAATTATAGTAACTAGTTTATCATTCTAAAATGGGAACTACAAATGTTTTAATTTCTTAAACTAAACATGAGTCGTTTGATTTGTGACATGTAACGGTTTTTTAACGGTTAGTTAAAACGCAGGCTTCGATAATTTTACTCGTTCCGATTTATACGTTATATAATATGTTTGTGTGTGTGTAAAGAAGACGTGTTTTAAAGTGTTTAAAATTATTAATTTAAATTAAACATTTATGTTAATCAAATTAAGTGGAATGCTAAAATGTATAAATCATACTACTTCCAAAAATTCGATTTAAGTATTTAATAAATACTATAAAGTTCATAGATACTTTGTTTTTTCTTAAAATGTACGAGTGAATAGGTATTTAAAACAAAATTCGTTGAAAACCTAGTCGACAAAAGCAAGTTATGCTCAGTATCTTTTTTTTCGATTGTTTTCAAGGTTTTTTTTCTAAATATACTTCCTTTTTTTAATTTTGCTATTATACCTGCATTAGGAATATTCATTTGTACCAATTTTGGGCTTAGAACATAACTTAGAACATAACTTTTTTTTTTTTATTTAGAAACAAAACAGCCCTCGGCAGCAAGGCCATTGGGTAATATAATATATTATAATAGTGTTACAACATGTTATGTGTTAGAAAAAAAAGACAAAACAAAAAAAATAAATAAATAAAAAGACAAAGAAGAATAAAATAATTATTTAATGTGTATGGTTATTAGATAAGTTTGAGCAAACCAGTCTGTTGAAGGAAGGCTATTATATTGGAGACTGGTAGGTTAGGTCCGAGGCTTTCAAATATGTCTTCCGGAAGTTGGTTGTGTTCCCTTGTATCACGGTAGGTGTTACACTCGGTCATGATGTGTTTGATCGATAGATTTACACCACATGATGGGCATATAGGGAGTTCCTCACGAGACATCAGGTACCCATGAGTGAGTTTAGTGTGACCTATTCAGAGTCTATTGATACTGGTTTCTATTTTACGATTTGAGTAGTTGTTTGGCCAATGTAGGATTGATTGTTTTATCTCATTGAGTTTAGTTCTCTGTGTGAACCAGAGGATTTGCCAGGATTTTGCTGATATGAGTTTTATTGTGCGTTTAGCATCATGAGCAGAGATGTTTGGGATAACGTTGTTGGAGGTTATTACTGCCAAACAACATAACTATTAAGGCGAATATTTAATGGCATAGTGAAAAGTTCGATTTCTCATAAATTGTATGCATTTCAGACTCTTACTTTTTGGTTTTATTATCTTACAGCCAATTTTTAAATATATCCTCGATGTTCTGGTTAGCATGTTTTACTGAGCCTTGACTTTGAGAATGGCAAGGTTTTTCATGCACTATTTCAAGTTTTTTTTACATCATACTTAGTTCTTCAGCGTATTTTCTGCCGTTGTCACATTGTAATACTGCTAAAGAACCAAAAGAAATAAAAATATCCAACAACACAGCGGTTCCCAAACTGTGAGGCTTGCCGAGCTTCGGAGGCTCGAGCGCCGCGAACACTTGACAGGGGAGGCGCGAGCCGTGTTATGTTGTCCTATCAATAAAAATATTTGTATGTTTAAATACTATAAATTTGTTATTTATTTATTCATGAGAATCGCAATTATTTTTTTTATTTTTAGGGTGACGTAAACTTAAAAAGTCTTGGAACCGCTGCAATAACACATACACAACTTGCTCAGAACTTGCACAGAAGGACGTACAATTTCATAAATTTGGTTAAATAGTCTTGTTAGACTGCGATAAATTTATAATTACCATCAGGTTTTGTCTGTGTATATCAATCAAATCTATTTGACAACGTTGATTAATTTCTTTAGATAATATAATAATAACATTATAATATTATAACATAATAAGTTTAACCACTAAGCCCTTTATTAACTTTACTATTAAGTATATAGTTCTACACATTTAAAATAGTATTTAAATTTTCGTTGAATTTATTTTCTATTTTAGAATAAAAATATGCACACGTTAAATTGAACGTATCGTCCTATAAACGTTATAATACGGTGATGAACTGTCATCAATTATGATAAAAGTGAAGCTCAATACCTCCACAATCGGTTATATATAAACATGGTGAAATACTGAGTTTTTCAGACCTACTTTATGTTCATAGACATAACCCATTTCCTAATCTTGAAAAAGACCATCGGATTATAGACAACTCTAATTATAATATGAAGTATACGAATTTTTGTATTGATAGCGAAAAAGTTGTGTGTGAACTTTTTTACCTCCGTTGTGTATGATAAATAATAATTGTTCTTGATCAACTGACACGGCGTACTTACGAGACCAACAAAGTATATCCCACACAATAAAAAATATTAACCTATTATTTCATGTACTTATCGCCACTCATTATTTGAACGACTGCGATGGGAGCGGTTCGCTTGTACAATATTATTATTTAATACAGTTCCTTCCCCCCTGGGGCCTGTTTTACGATAATGACATGTGCGCAAAATGACTTAAAACTGAAACGGTCGGGATGCCCACGGAAAAATAATATGAAAACGAAAGCCGAAAGCATTTTCGTAATTGTATTTATTTCATTTAATATGCATAGATAGATATGTCACCGTAGTAGGGTTGGTTCGTTTTAAACTGTATGATCAAATTTCACATCGATCTGTTTCATATACATACATATTATAATAGTACCTAATCTATAGAACGTACGTAGTTAAGTTAAACGTATAATTCTATGGCAGCTTTTTTTTTTAAAAAAAACGTAGGTATTTGACATTTTCTTAACTTATTTAAGTTTATATATCTAATTTTATATTTATAATCTATTTAATTATTTAAATATTTTTCAAAAGTATAACGTATGAAATGTAATTCAGTAGATACCGCACCGCTCCATTGTACATTATAGGTGTCGAGCGGGACACTATTATATTTGAATTAAGTGGTATATATATATATTATAAATATATCATTGTATACAAAAAACTATTCAAAGCGGAGGCTACCTATATCACCAAGTGATAATGTTTTTTGGGTATAGCTATTAACATAATTTATTTTACTTTTAGTATTATAGTAGGTTAATACATTTTTTTCCCCAAAATATTGCATTTATTATATTTTTAGCATTTAATTTTTATTATCATTTATAGTTAAGTTATACCATATTATTATATCAACTTTTATAACACAAAATTTAATAACATCTTTCTGTAAATAGTAAATGCCATAAAACATTAAAAATAGATTTATAGTACCGGTAAATAGAAAATTTTTTCAAATAAATCAAATTTTTATTGTGCATAGCGAAATTCATAGTATTATATTATACCATTTTATGTTCTCACGAATAATGTTCTTAACTAAAATAAATTAACTAACAAATCGTTATATTTTACCATTTAAATAAGTTATTTTGTTCAAATTTGAACTTAAAATGTCTACATAAAAATAATTGTTTTTATAATTTTTTTACGAATTTTTGTCAATATTTGAACTTCAAACGTTAGTTAATGAAATTGTGCCTATGTATTCTTACAACTTTTGAATCACTATAAGACTAATTCATGAAGAACTTTGTATTTAATTTTCTAATTTTTTTGGGCCCAGCAAACTTTTTAACGACACTTCAAAAAAAAAAAAAAATACATAGACAAATTGAAAGTTTCCAGTTATTTATAAGAAACACAAAAACGCCAAAATATTTTTGATTACTTATTTAAAACAAGCATAATCGTCAACAAAATGAAGAAATTTAACTGTATATAGCAGTGGTTCTTAATATTTTTAGTACCGCGACCCTAATTTCCCCCGAAAATTCTTTCGCTACCCACATTGTTTCACTTTTCAAAAAATAGTAAAAAAAAAAATTGCATAATATAAATTAATACAAATATGTGTACAATGTTATTGGGTATTTTAGGTATTTAGTATAAATTATTATTTATTACCTACGTAATTTTTGGTAGGTACTTTATTGCTATACTAATATAAGTATATTTAATAATATAATAATATATTTAATATTAATTTAACATATATTTCTTGGAATCTAAATTATTTAAAAAAAATTTCGTAATCCACCAAAAATTGACTGACGACCTACACTTTGAGAAACGCTGGTATATAGATAATGCTAATACAAACATTTGGCAAAAATTTCAAGTATTTACAGTGATTAGTTTTTGATTTAAAACCACTTAAAAATCAATTCTGTCAAAAACTGGTTTTACGTAAAAATCTCAATGTTTTCGTCATTTTTATTTACCAATATTGCACTGTAATTTATGATTATTTATTTTTTCCCATGCGAAATCCGGTTATTCGGCTATTATTTATAGTAATTAAGTTCTAATATAATATTTTAAGGTTTATATAAATTATAGAAATTGTAGTTTACCAAATTAAAATTATTTTTATACTTAAAAACTTGAATCATAATATCAACTTTGGATACATTTAATTTTAAATTGCAATAAAAACAATTAATACCTTAAAACCATATGTCAGCGATAAAATCATTAATAAATATAATTATTTACTTAATTTAGTATGAGTGCATGATGAGACTTAGCGAAATCAATTTATATGATGAGAAAACAAGTAGGTGACTCACTGGCGTCCCGCCATTAAAAGTGTAGATTAAAAAGAATATGCAAGTCCTTCCAAAAAACTTAAAAGCGTGATTATTATATTATTTAATTTTGTTTTTGAGCTGTAAATTTATTTACACGACACTGAGTACACAAAGTTTATGTAACCGTATATATAGTGCAAAAACAGTATAGTAGTGTTGTAGTGGTGCTTCAAAAAAAAAAAAAAAAAGAAAGAATAAAACCAAAANAAAAAAAAAAAGGGCACAATGCAAATTTCGAAAGGCCACTCGAGACGACGGACGTTCAATAGATAAGTGGTGGAGTTTCAGCGACGGAGAGGCGTTAAATGGAAATTAATTATTAACTGCACAGTAGCAAACGCGTTCGCGTATATGATTCGTACAGGGTGATATATATATTTTTTAACGCAAACCTATAATATCATATTCTAACTAGATATACCTACACGGAATCGCTTGATTTTAAAAACATATTATACCGATAAACGACGTAGAAAAATCTTAAACTTAAAAATATATATATAT
>VUJU01001071.1:32942-69316 GCA_009835225.1 Aphis craccivora
GCCACACTATACTATACACACTGTTATTATAATATAATATACGACCCCCTAAAACCCTATACCCGCAACAGCGGCGTTGTGCATAATATCATTGCATCGCGTGCTGTCATTTATATTTTAATAATAATTATGATTGTTGTTGTGCGTTTGATGACGGACCGTGTTGGCTATTCGGCGGCGGTCGACCCCGTTTGTATTGACCGTCGGATATCTTTGGAGAAAAGCAAACCGAACAATAATAATAATAATAATAATTTAAGTCGTGGTTGTCACAAACACAATATAAAATAAAAATTCGTGACATATTTTATTTTATTTTATTGTGACTATATATTATCATAATGAATATCTAATTATACAGATCGTCTATATTACAAATTATAATGAGATGAAGTGGCCTTATGTTGTTATTGTAATGATAATATGTCCTTACTGTGAGTGTTATTATAAAGAAAGATGTCGAGGTCTGATTCGTTGATTAGTGGTAAGGTGGTTTGTATGGTTGTTTTTTGAAATCCTCTGGTATTATTTTATAATTATTTACGTTATTTTACAACCTTATATGATGTTATATTAGACGAGATAATGATATTTTGAAAATCTCTATAAACGTCGTTTGCATACAATCCTAGATAAGTAGGATTTTTTCGGATTGACGTAATCGTTGATAATAGGAATATTTTGCATATGATTATATTTTAATAGCCTGGAGCTTTTCGAATCAATTTGATATACCATTTTGGTAGTGTATAATATACACTTGAAATAAAAAATAAAAGGCTACACTCGTACACTAATAATATACTATGATATCATATACGAGATGATTTTGAGCTTTTTTTTTAAAAAAAAAAATAATTTAAATTTAACTTTACAACCATTGATTTCATAAGTGACAAGTTGAACACTTTTAATGTTGTACATATTTTGTATGAAAAAATCTATATTCCCTGACAAATTTTATAAACAGCAGAGCCTATTACTAATCAATCATGGGGGAAAGTTTATAAGATAATTTTCAGGTGAGCGTGACAATCTAAAACCTGCAGTATTAGATATTTTTAAAATCAAAAAGTAATATTTTATAATTTTGATATTTTCCTGCACTATATATGATGAAATAGGATAAATTTTGTATGTGACAAGTTCAAAGTTAGTCAAATTTTTCCGGATCGACAATATAATATATGAACATTAAATGATCATATTTTAATTTTTAATAGTTTCCCAAATCGACTCGATATTTAATTACTTGCCAAATATGCTTAAAATCAAAATACTACAGGCTATACATAAGACTGTACACACTATAAAGCTTTAAAAAAGTGATTATTGGCATTTTTTTAAGTTATATAATTTTACAAGCATTGATTTTATAATTCACAAGTCGCTAATCTTAATGTTATTAATTTATTTCAAGTTTCAGCACGTCAATCACACTGGCAAATTTTACAACTAGCAGCCAATATTACGCTGTACTACTATTCACTGATTACATGGTAATTACCATAAGGAGAGGGTGCTGGCAGGAAGCCTAATCTAGGTTTCCAAGTATACGTGTCATGATCATTTAAATAATGTATAGATGTATAGAATAGTCATTTATGCCAATGTAATTTAAATATACACAGTTAAACTGATTACTTGACAAAATATCAAGCCCCATCACTGTGTCTAATGCGTAATAATAATGAACTCTAAACAAACTCACGGTGCATGCTATATTCTAAAGTTCACATCCTCTTTATAGTTTTTAATTAACTACTAACAATAATAATTATTTCGAATATATTTCAAAAATGTAACAATAATATAACGAGTGATAATTTACTTTTGAAAATAATATGTAAACTAATAAATAACTAATAATAAACTATATAAAGCAGTTATTCCTTCTTTTAAAGTTAAGATACATTGAATTCACCCAGTTCATTAAAAAACCGAAGAACAAAATTAGTTTTCTAATTTTTATGAAAATATTCGAAAATTTCGCAAAAAGTTAACAAGTTTTTTCTAAAGCACATAACTTCATATTTTGATGAGTTAGGTATTAACAATTTTAAGGCTTTATTTAACAAAGCAGCTAACAAACACGAGAAACTCAATCAATCCAGAATTAAGACTTACAATTACGATAAAGTAAGAACAACTTTGTATGTAAACTTGTAAAATTAATTTATAATTACCCAGCAATGATGATAATATACCAAATTCAACAGAAAAATGGATTATTGTATTTTTTTTAAATTATATACAATCTGTATTTTACGAGTAACGGGAGTTACCCAGTGGTAACACTGACCTAACTTGTTATTAAACAAAAAGATAAAATAATAATTTCTTTGTTTTATTTGAGTTTTAGAAACTTAAATCATTTACAAAATAATGATAATAATAAATTAATGCTAAAAGATTTAACCTATGTTTTGTACTAGACATAAATCACTAATGATTATTAGTATAAACAATAAGTTGAAATAGGTACCTACAAGTATCCAATGTTTACAATAATAATAATGGTAAATAAAATAAAATAAATACCAACGTAAATAAAACTCAAACATAGTTTCATTTTTTTGTGCCCCGGAACTTATGTTTTGTTCATAGATACAATGACTTATGTAAAACAAATCGAAATAGACAATATATTAATTATTCTCAATGTGATTAATTTGTTAGTTATAACAACGTGAGTTTTTTCTTTTTAACTTAAATTAACTTCATTATTTAATTTTTGAAAAAAAAAAAAAAAGTATATTATTAAATACATTTTATAAAATTATGTTAATCCGAAGGTTTATAGATAAACGGAAGATATTTTTAACTCCATGTTTAATTTGTTGTAGATACCTATAACACAGTGGTCTTCAAAATTGTTTGACTAAAGAGTAGTAGTAGTGACTTTATTTGATGGTAATAATTTTTTTTTATTATTTCTTGTAGGACTTAAATTAAATTAAAAATGTTAACACATAATAATTTATTTTAATCACTTAAATACTATTAATTATCTACTTTTTGACTAGTTATTTAATGATTTTAATGTATAATAATGCGCATTAAAATAGTAGATTGAAGTACTTACAATAAATTTAATAAAAAAATGTTTGTTATTATATCGATGAAATTAATGTTGGATTTTAATATTTTACTATCACCACTTATTTAATATTATTTATAGCAATTTAATACAAAGGGTTTCCAACAGTATTAAAAATTAAAATTCTTACATGATTAGAATATTTAAACCAGAAATAACGATTTTAGTTATTCTAATGAAATTTGAAAAATATTCATAGAAATTTCAAGCTTTTCGATACCTATATATTATCCATGTTATTATTATTTTTTCACTCTAAGTAATGAGAAATGAAAAATAATAACCTCATCTAGTATTAAAAGTTATAACCAGTGAAACAAATTTAAAATCACGACAGAATTTTTACTTTGAGTTAAACTATAGTAATTAAACTTTCAATGTAGTTTGTTTATAAATTATAAAATAACGTAGTAGTATTATTCTAAAGAAGCTCTTTAAAACTTATTTTAAAAAAGATGTTTATCATTTTCTTCTAATTTTCATGAAGGTATAAATAACATATTTTGTACCTACCTAATAATAAATATTTTATTTCAATATAACTATTTACTAATCACATCACTTTGCTACGATACTCGTAATAGAAAATAAAATGCATTATTTTTATTTATTTGAATTTTCAAAAGTAAAATACATTAAAATTATATAATAAACATAATTTATCAAATATTTTAATGACTCATCAATTTTTTGTCATTTGTAGATATTTATTTAAGTTAATATTTTGACAAATGCATAATCTCATAATAAATTAAGACTAACACAAATAAAAATATTATAGTTAACTTTTAATATTTCAAATTTAAACTATATTAAAATAAATTTAATGAACTTTTATTATAATCCCAAATTGTCATTATTTTATTAATATAAGTTTAAATGAACCTACTTTATCATGAGGAAATCGGATCATGTATGCACGATTGCGGCTTATAATATTATTTACATTCCTTACTGTTAGAATTTTTTATTCATTTCACATTTCATACAGCCCAATTGCAATATCTGTTTGTTCAAAAGCAAACGAATGTTAAGTTAACGAATGGTTTTATAAAAAAAAAATAACAGTGAAACAAAGTTGTCTATATTTTGTATAGTGAAATTATTTATTTATTTTTTAATCAATCAGAAAAATGTCCGGAATAAAGAACATCGACTTTGTAATATTATTATAGTACAACAACATAATAAAGGGTGAACATGTTTTGGTGAAGTTATATAACGATACTTATCTTCCACCATTAAAAGTGTTAACAGACGAAAAAACTAGACGTCATTACAAAACCATTTCCTGTATTTCCATTTTCGATAAGAATTCAAAAGTAAACGTAGGATGTTGGACATTCGTTCGGTGTCATGCCATGTATATTATCTTGTGCTATTGTTCTAAATATTTTAAACCATTAGTTACATTTTAAAAATAATTTCCATGTGAAGTACTGTTTGCTTGTTTTGAAATTGGATCGATATTTCGATAACAGTGTGTGCACAACGATGTAAATTACTTCGATCTTTTTTTTCGTACTTTATCAAAAGCATTTTCAAAAATGACCACGCAAAGTACCTAAGTATACAAACTGTGAAACTGTGTTCAGTTTTCGATCGACTGATATTTAATAGAGTTTATCTACATCAAACTTTTACAACTGAGAATAATGAATTTTATCCTCCTCCCTCAAAAAAAAAAAAAAATCCGAACATGGTTCTATACATCGACTTTTCAACGAGTATATACTCAGTTTAACCTAGCTTGGTCACTTCAAACTACCTAATATAAACAATACTCAAACATTTGGAGGTTAGAATTTAGATTAAAAATAATAATTATTATTATTAGCTACATTTAATTCACAAAATATCCCACGCACACTAGAAGACGATTAAACTCTATAATATTATGTTTTGTTGTTACTATTGAACAGATAAAAAAATAAATTCAATTCAATAATAATGAAATATAATATGTATATACATGTAGTAGGTACTACACGGAGAATACCTACATTTTAAAATATTTAAATGGTCTGAACCGTTTCAATAAGCAGTGTTACACGACGTTTTTTCATAGTTAAACTCGAGGGGCACGCGATGGAGTCGGTGATATAAAAGTAATACCTAACAGATAAATTATGATTTTCACACCCCATTAACCAAGCACGTGCTCGGGAGATGAGTTCACATAGGAGTGTGTACACTATAAAACATAATCGCAATAGTCGCCATAATAACAGCAACAATAATAACCGCGGCGATAATCATAAATAATAGGCCGTTTCTGAAAGAAAATAACGTTTTTCAGAAGAACGCCGTGATGCTGTTGTGTTTCCGAATAATTGCTATACACGAGTATAATCAGTGTCGGGTAATAAATTACGAATCCGATATTACAATTATGTTACAATTATTTGGCTGGGTCACTATGTACTCTATGTACTCTATAATGTATGTATTTGTTCAGCACTCGTAATATTATGCAAATCATTGTAAACGCATCATTATATTTTATTTCGAAATCGAATCGATGAATAATTAATTATTGACGTTTATAGAGCTTAAACAACTGACAACGATACGATATTCTTCCAGTGATTATGTCGTGGCAATAATTATTATTTTAGTGTAACGAATTAATCGGTTTCATAATTTTTTTTTTTTTTTTTGTTAACTTGTGAGAGAATTTTACATAATATATTATTATGATCGAGTGTAGAACACTGTTTCACAAAAATATATTATATTATAAAATAACACAAAAACAACTCGTTTCCGATTCTTTCCAATATCATCACGTCGAACATATTGTATTGGTTTACCATCCAGATTATGGAAAAGTTCCTTAATTTTCAAACAACCGACATTCGGCAATCAAATTAAAGCATCATTTTCTCGACTAAGTTTCAAATTCCTCGCAAAACCCGTACCGCATACACGAGTCTAAACCGTAAAGTAAACTTAATATTCTTGTCCATCAATTTCTCATCACGTCTCGTCGCATCCAGTTTGTCTCGGGGAAAAAAAAAGTTGAATTTAAAACCTATACATAATATTATAATATACTTTTCATCTGAAGAAAATATGTCGTCGTTCGAATTTTATCGTACAATATAAATTATAATGAAATATACAGCAAGACCACTCGTTCATGACGGTCCGACTTTGGAATATCAAAAAAACAATTTCGGACTGAAAAATAAAATCAGCAACACTCTAGAAATTCGACTAATAATTTGACGTTTATTGTGATTTTAATTGGTTACACATTAAGTATTCGACGAGGACAAAATATTAGACTACGTTAAAATTGTACACACGAATTGTTTGTTCAATACAATAGTCATTATTACACCAAACTATGTATATATATATATATATATAACCATTCACAATAGGAGTTTACTAATTCAAATTTGGCAAGTAATGTAAATTCCATATTATTTTCACGTAATTTTGAATTCTTGGATATTCATACTTGCAGCGTAGGTATTATTATTATGTTATTATTTGTTTTTATTATTATATTATTGCGGTTGTGTTTTCATCGGTTCGGACTAAATAAACAATAGCTATAGTACAAATTGTGTGTTTAATATAATAATATTATCTTCAAAACGGTGTACAGAATATATATATATATATATATATATATATACAAAATATAACAATAAAAATAAAATATTGTTCAAAAAAAAAAAAAGAAGTATTTAGCCGTAACACTTATTATTTTCCACTAATAAATATTATAGGTACCTACGGACAAATACTGTTAACATAATATTGTTGTTTCAAAAAACATTCAATAGGAAAAAACACCAGTTTTGTAATCATTAAACCGTGCCATCGTTTCGTTTTTAAAATGTTGTGCGTCATTATAGTTATACTTTTATGTTTACCACTCATAAAATATTTTCTGTGCAAACCGTACTTGTTTAAATATCAAAATATATGATCGTCTGCGTGTTTCCGACTCGGAATAGGTATATTATATTTTATTTCTTGGATATTTTTGCAGTGATATTATATAGGTAGTATGCGATATAATATAACTACGGGCATTGCGCGTTTGCTCGGTGGCTATTAGAAGTTAAACGTGCATAGAACACGGTTCTTTCAAAGGTAAACAATTCATTTGTCCGAAATGTATTAACGTTATTATAAAACATGTTTTATTTTTTGAAGACTTAACATAGTCATGCTCAATTTCCAAATTTATTGTAAATCCTTGTCCCGAGTTACTGCATCTGTTAAATTGTTACGTCCCTCAACACCGATTCGATACTTGTCCTATACATTCTCAATAAATTCGTACTTTATATGGCTATAGAGTAATCCTGTTTATTCTATCTCTCGTGAATTTAATAACCTAAATAGTTTTGATTTGTTCGATTCCAAACATTTGTAACTCTCGATTAATCGTTTTTCAAACCCTTAATCACATATTCACATATCGTCTAATAATGTTTTTTTTTTTTGCGTTGCATTTTATTTTAACTTATAATCTGTACAGCTCAACCAAAATATACTGAGATTATAATATTATAATATAGCATTATTTTTACCCATGTAATATACGTATATATATATATTTTTTTAATTAACTGTATTGGAGCTATATGGGTGTTTGCTTATATTATGTAAACAAATAAGACACCGTTTTCGAAAAAAATAAATGTTTTATTATTTTTTAAATTTTTACTTTTTTATGTGATGGCATATATTTTTAATTTCATATTTTATGCAGACCAATTTTCTGTTTCTAGACATTCTGAACTTAACGAACAAATAAGTAATAAGTATTTTAAGTTTATGTGAGCGTGGACTAGTAACCAACATATTTCGGGGTACTTATACGTTTTATAATTCTGCAAGTCACTATTCCGTTCATCTAAACTTTAAATAACTATAAGTTAATAACGTATAACTAATTAAATAAATGTATTGAATTCAATTTTAGATTTTGAGCAGAACAATGAATATAATAACATTGATTTGACAAAGATAAATCAATAACATGATGCATGTGAATATTTTACCAAAACTATTACAAAAATGATGTTTACTTTTAAAAGATTCACTTTATATTCAATACATTTAACACAATATCATTGTTCATTTACATAATATTGAGATTTGACTTTTAAAATAAATAATTTAATATTTCCTATACTCTAAATGAAATAGAAAAGGCAGTTATTTTAATAACAACGTGATTGAATGAAAAACTATTTAAGATTACATATTAATCAAGAGATTGCATTTTTTAAATGGTATTTTATACAATACTAATGAATACTTGATTGATAAAACGAGCTTAACTTCTAGATTTGTAAAACGTTTTAATAATCTTTCTTGAAATGTGTACGAGTAATATGATGATTGCTTATCGATCTTTTCCTAAATGTACACATTAGATACGAACTAGCGTGCTACGAACATTATTTTTAATTACACATTTTACCACTACCATTTTGAGTTTATCATGTTAAAAAAGATAATTAAGAGTAGGTACACAAATTAATTAATATTAATGCATTATATTCATCGTCTTACGCATTTGCAAACAGCGCTTAAACAAACCGCTGTAATAATTAATATCGGTACCTCTATATATGTGCAGTCGTATAAATAAAATATTAGAAAATCGTTAGGTTTAATAATAAACAGCTTTAATATTTGATGAAAGTGTACAACTAACACGAACCGTATAATTGAATATTATATAATAATATTATTTAGTGTTTTTATTTATTTATTTATTTTTTTTTTTTTTTTTGATAAAGCTAAATTTTCTAGGTATCATTTGATTTTCTTATGCATATTTGTATAATAATAATCGCATAAAAAATGTATGCTGTATGCACTCTGAAAATGTTCTAAAATATAAAAAAGGAATTGGATACGAAAAAAATGTAATATATTATTCGACCATTAGGTATATTCAAACATAATCTGTATCTACTTTATTACATTAAGTTAAAAGTTCCATATTTTTCTTCAAGTACCTAATAAAAAAAAAATCGTTTTTTCGTTCAAATATGCACTACTATCTATGCAACTAATCACACTCCCTGCAAGAATGATGCAGATTGCCGTTGGCAGAACTCCATCCATCATTTTTTCTTAACGCTATACCTACTATCTTGAATTTTTCGATTATCGTTTTTATTAATGTTTCTTACTTAAAAATATTCGTCATCGATATTTTTAGATTTAAGCATTGTTCCATTATATCAGCCCATACTTTTGGTAAATAAGTAAACGTTCAATACAACGTGATAAAAAATACTGCGGAACCAGTATTGCCAAAGTAGTTTCCGGCTATAGTCTATTGTTATCATAAGAATTATTTTCGACGACATTTAATTTTAGTTGCACAGCTTAATTAAAGTTAACTTTTTCAACATAAGTTTAATAATATAGTAATAATATGTATTATTAAATATTCAACTGATTTAACTTTACTCTACTGTAATTTAAGCAGAATTAAAAGTGTCTAGAATACATATAGGTATGTATGGTTGTAAATTTAATGTTTGTGTTGCTAGTGAATATTATATTATACAAGAAAAAACAATAACCTATTTTCCAATACCAATAATCATAGTCTAATCCATTATTAAATATAAATAATAATAAAAAAAATAAACACGTTATGTGTTTACAATATAATATAGTTATACCTATATGAACTGTAAACTAAAAAAAAAAATAACAATGATTAATCATTTTTTTCATTTAGGTACATTGTTTTACAATTAAATTTTATTTTTGTTTATTTTTCTTGATTTTAAATGTGTTTTTTAGATATATGTAAATATCGATCACATTGGATTTATTTTTCAAATAATACAAAAATATTTTGATGGATTGAATGAAAATTCTGAATTGAGTTTTCTGTTGAACGATTCACAATAGTATGAATATTTCGTTCTGAAGTAAATGAAAATTATGCACTTATTATTGTTGGAAAATCATAGTAGGTACTCAGACCTAATATTATTTTCTATTTTTGTGGATCATAGTATATGAAAACATTTCGAACAGTTGTACGATGAAACGTAATTTTGTAGGAAACCTATGTCCTATTCGTAAATTTTTATTATGATTCTAAAACTATTTTTGTATTTCTTGAAAATACCAAGAATCTATACTACTAAATCTATAATTATAAAGTTACTGTTACACTATCAAAAATTATACGAATAGGAAATTTAAAAAATACACCAAGTACACCTACCTATATATTATAGTAAATTTAATAAGCTATTTTTTATAAATATTACATCAACTATAGCGTCCCTCTACTACTTATATAATATTGCTTTTTAACTTGACACACTATATTATGGTTTTTGATCAGATAATGGCGCGAGTTTATTACTCAGATCATATTAAAGGAAATGGCTAGCCGTTGTAGCCACAGGTATATTACTATATTGCCTCTGAAGTGTTGGATTGGTCTGGTGGGTTATATATAATGCAACACGCTTAAATAGTCATTAGTAGCCCAGAAGTGTGTCGATAAACCTGCTAATTGGTGCAATGCGGATGGTGTTTTGAAGTGATATTAGAACAGAGACTTGCGAGAACAAGTTTTCACAAAACAATAAAACCAGAAACTTGTAAAACTCTATTTGAAATGAAATCTCTTTGATTGTTGGAAGGAAACACATCTCGTCATAAAATAATAATACTTTAATGAAATAATTAAAACTTAAAATGAAAGAAAACAATTTATGCAACATATGTTATTATAAATAATTTATATATATTATGTGTGTAAGTGTGTGATTGGTGTGGTTGGTTTGTGTTAAAGCAGTGCAAGTGATTCACCATATAGAGGAAATGTTGATCTCAGCCGATTGTTTTGTAATTATATAACTAATATACAATATTACTGCATTACATATTTTATTTTATTCTATATTTACATACAATACCTACAGCTATTTTGTCAACACTTTATTTTCAATGGGATTATTGATCAAATAATATCCTGCTTTACTCATAGATAAACTAATTATTTTAATTATCAAAATAATATGTTCTCAACAGAAAATAGTTTTTAGAGGTATGCTACAAAACCTTGATAGTAAATATATCGATGATCAAGCAATTATCGAAAGGGTAAATTATGTTTAATATTTATTTATAAAAATACAAATTTGTTTGAAGAAATGCTAGTACTTAATTAGCTCAACTGTACGACACAATATTTGACATAAGTATTTAATAATTAAAACATACAAATAAATAAAACCATGTACCTAATTTTATAAACTGATTAGAGTCAATAAAGATCTGAATACATTTTTTTTTTTTAATATAAAAATGTAAATAAACATATATTTTTCAACTAATTTATCCTTTTAGGTTCATATGTATCCTAACCCAATTTTTATAGTCACAAATTGGAAAATACATACATAATATTACATATATATATATATAGTATGTATATTATATACATTACTACAATTTAAAATACATACCTATATTTAAGTTTTATAAATTAGTTGGTCTTAAAAAGTGAAGGATAATCCTTTTTTTTATCACCATTAAACTATTTTGTTAAGGTCAAATAATAAGAACAATATAATTAAAATAACATTTTAATATTTAAGATTCTATATGACATATAGAATCTTAAAACATTGTTTTATTCTTCCTGATAGATCTATGACTTGTAACCTTATTTGAATTTAAAAAAAAAAGTGATTTAATGTAAGTCAATTTTTAGACTTAAAGATTATTTTTGTTATAATTGGTACCTTCCAGTTATCGCAAATACTTTAATAAAACGAAAGGCATATTATAATATTATATTGAGTAGTAAACACTATTACATAGATAGGAAATATAAGTTTTTTTACTTCTTAACTCAATTAGGTTATTTTTTATTTCTTTAGTTAAGTGAATAAAATTATAATCAAATAAATTATCTATTGTAATAACTTAAGTGTTTCAGTTCGTATGAAAAAATAAAATGTTGAGTTTATTTAAAAATTATTTTGATACATATTATTCTCTATTACTGTTGTTAAACACACAATTTATTTACAATTATTTTAAATGTATATTCTTAATTTAATAATTTAGTTGACATTACAATTGTACTACTTAAAGTATAGGAAAAACTCACAAATAGAAAACAGTATCTATACGTATCTATACTATCTAACCACTCAAGTGGTAATTTAAAGAATAAACTAACTTTATTTTAAAAAATAGTTATTTTACTCTACATCAGCTTCGCATTTTATTTATTAAGTAAATAAAATGTTTAATAACTATTAATTTAAAACTTAGTGCTATTAACGTTGACTTATACGTAGTACGTACTATATTAAATAACAGAAGTTATTTGTATTTGTTTTCATTAGCCTACTTCTGAGTACTGATTTAAAAACAATATATAGCAACTATTACCACCTTAGTTGTGCTCGATTTAGATGATTTAAAATATGCTTAGTATAATTGTTTTCTAGAGAGTATAATACAGAGAACAATTCGAAAATCGTTTGCCGTTAAATCGTCTGGAAATGGTCGTAGAATGAACTTGGGGGAGTCCGTACTAATTCGTATTAATCGCATAATAATTATTGGCATTCCTAAAATGTAACACACGAATTACTTGCTAAAAACTTTAATCCCGCCCATGTCGAAGTTCGTTCGAAAAATTGACTTCTGAGCCAAGAGGGGTGAGTATAATCGATATACGCACGCAATACATTATTAAATTCTATACTAATTTACAAGATTTATTCAAGATTTGTTGCGCTCAACTGCCATTTAATCATCGAATAAACCAATTATGGATCATTTATTATTCAGTGTACCAATTTTATTAATTCATTTACTTTGTTCTAATAATGGATAGCTTATAAAAGAAGAAGTTAAAATGAATTTCGTACTTTGAAAATCGAGATAAAAATACAATTTATTTATTCTGTTATAGTTAAATGTTTATAATTTCGATTTGTTATTTCAATATTTCAGAATTTGGAATTAAGGAGTAAATAAAAATTGTATTAAAAAAAAAAAAAAAAAAATGCTATTGTTACTAAAATAATGCTTTTTTGAAATATTTAAATCACCTCTCCTAATTACAGTTTTCAGTTGAATTACATTGAAATTTAAATTAAGTAAAACATACTAGATTAGTTATAATATTTATTAAACACCTTCGATTTATGCAATTTTTCTAAATTTATTTATCTTGAATAACATATTAATCGTTTACTAAGCTTATTGTTTTATTTTATCATCAATAACTACTACACATGTTTTAAAATTGGTGTTTATAGTTTTTATTTTTTTTATTCTAAGGGTGATTGGTATTTTGTTGGACAAATGTTGAAAATCAACAAAATCCATTTAAATGAAAACTTGCTTTATAATATATAGTATATATACGTAACTATACGTTTTTTATATACAATGCATATTAAAAAAAGACAACTCTGTTTGAGTCAAAATCTAAAATAAATAAAACAGGCGATGCTCGATTGTGTTTTTACAACAGGTCCTTACCATCCAGTTATCGATATACACCTTTATATTATTATAATATTGTGCATAGCGTAGATTATTATAGTGCATTTCTAGGAAAATACGGAGATCATAAAGACTACCTAGCGAATCAACTTATTGTAGTGTCAAAACAAATTGGATTGGAAACAAACGAGTAAAAAACTCAAAATCAATAGATTTCATTACTATATAAAAGAAAAAAATACTGTAGGCACCAAGTATCACATCATTGCTTATTATAGGTGAATCTGATTAGTATATTCACTGGTTAAATAACAAAAAAATAATAATTTGTACAGTTGTATGTAAACGATTCAACGTCGAAGTGGTGGAATTATTTCAAGACTATATAATAATAATTTGCGACTTAGCAATTAAACAACTACATAATTACTGCTATGATCAAGAAAACTATGTTCTGGGAATTAAAATCTTGATTGTATATTTTGTGATGATACAATTACACTGATTGTAAACGGGTGACGTATGAATTTAATCAAATATCTTTAGGGCTGAGATATATTCTAGAAAATAATCCTATTCTTAAAGGCTGTATTGCTATGTATATTATGGTTAATATAATAAATAATCTAAGTTATTTCGTACAAATTTGCTTTCATAAATATCATGAATTTATTCAAAATCTAATTTTTGTACCATTTAAATTTACTGAAGGACTGTTTTAAAATTCATAGAATTTGTTTATAATTTAAGGAATGTTATGTGATGATATAAATAAAAATGATTATTTCAATTGAAAACCAAATGACTTTTTATTGAAAATTTGTATGTAAACATCGACGTTTGAACGATAGTTTTGGAAATATTTAAATCTGTGTAATAAGGATGATAGGTTTATGATGATGATTAACGGGTTTGGAATATATAAGAACCATAATAATTATTACTTACAAATCTTCAAATTTTAAAATATGTAAAAATTGTCCAAGTATAATATTATAAGTACTAGATAATAAATTATGTTTTATATTTTTGTAAATCCATTTTTATAAAAATATTGTTCGAAGTATAAATATTTTAATAATTTAGAAATTACGTCTTTAAATTTTGATATTATTTTGTAAAAATTAAAAAAAAATATATTCGCTTAACAATTTACAGTATAAATAGATTAGTTTTCGTTCAATTTATAAATAAAAAATGTATATCATCACAGGACATAATAAAAGTAATATTTGCACATATTAATATTGAAAAAATATTCCTATAAATAAATACTTAAAAAGTCTAAACATCTGAATTTGAATAAATTCGTTAATAATTAAAATAATGAAAGGTGAAAATATTTGTTGTATCACATATTGTATCCTATGTATATTGTGAACAAATGGGAGATCGAAAATAATATATTGAAAAGACTCGGATTGCATGCAAACCAAATTTTCCAAACAATATTTAATAAGTAATTCATCATTTAAAATAACAAAATTATGGCTATTTTAGATTCTTGGTGGAACGAGGAATTATTAGTTTTACAATGATGTAGTATTGTCTGTGTCCGTCATTTCGTTTCAAAGTTGAAAAAAGAATTGAATTTTCGAAGTTGAGGGTAGTTTCTGGTGGAACATTTGATTAATGTAGTTTATACTTTGAGTGGTTAAAAGTCGGAAATTTCCAGTTACTTCTCTTAATGGTTGAGAAAAACTTACAAAAACCACTGAATTATATTTAAAAACCACCAGTTTTTAACAAAATTGGTTTTGTTTTAAATCAAATAAAAAATACCACAAAGACTAGTTTTTTTATGAATCACAATTTCATTAATTTTCATACACAGATATAATAAATACAATTTTATTTTAACCACGCCTAAGTTGTAAATAGTTTGCCCCTATAGGCCCTAATGCATTATTACAATACTTATGTTTTCATAATTGATATCACTTTATTTACTTAAATAATGTTTGTTTTTTATTAGTTAACACATATAAAGCACCATAAATTTTTTAGTAGCGGTAAATTGTATAGTTATTGTCAAAACTTGAAAAATTGGAAATTTATCTTATGCAACTAGTCATTTAAAATATCCATATTATAAATTATAATTAATACTTGAGTAATAATACCATTCAGATTAAGAATTGTTAAATATTTAATAATATTATATGTATATGTATTTTTTATTTTTTATAAGCATGTCAAAATATAAGTTTTATTTTTTAAATACAAACTATAATGCCGTTAATACGATAAAAATAAATAAGAAGTTCGAAAAATAAACGTGTCTTTTTAAATGAAAATATTCTTATAAAATTCGCTTTGAATGAATTTTCTTCCATTGTATTTTATGTTTTTACATAAGTGTAGAAAATTAACTCACATGAATGATTATGTGTTTTTAAAAACCACATGAGTTTCGAAGGATATTAATAATACCTATTATCATTAAGTTAAATAATTATTTATGTCTCGGTAATAATAATTAATTAATACACTATAGTAGTATAGTGTAATATTATTTAAGTGACCAAGTACCCTAATACCCATAATATTAATTAATAAGCTAAGAATATTGAAGAAATTATTATAATTTGCTATCCCTTTGGTACTAGGACTATATTATTAGGTAGGTAAAAAATTATAATTTTTCTATGATTTTCACCGTGATTCTATTCTGACACCAATAAAGTGACGTAAAAAACTGATTAGGTCTGATTTTTATTGTGTTCCCGTTTTCAATTCAATTCGAGATGGAAATTACTCACATGAAATAGTTAAGTTAAAATGTATATTGTCTATGTAGTTTTAATACGATATTCTTATTTGAAATATTGTTGTATTTTAAATAATATAATTTTGTACGCAATATCGATTATTTTTTGTAGAATCGTTAATATTTTAATAATGTTATGTTTCGTCAAAATTTAATGCTAGAAATAAATTATTTTTAATTATTAATGTATAATAATATTTCCAAAATCTAATATTCATCTCGTTTTGTAAATGAGAACACGGGGTACTCCACAAAACATGCACGATAATTAATTTCTATTATGATCTTACATTTTTTCATCTTACACATACACAATATATATTTTAATTTATTACATCGGATGCACACATTTTTAAATTAAAAAATTTGCGTTAGAGTGGCAAGGGAGGAGTTAACAGTTGGGCTGATGTTGCCATGGGCCTGTCGGCTGTCAAGTAATAAAAATATATGAAAATGCGACATTCAAGTCGACATATGAGACACGCTACAACACTGTTTCATCATCAACGCTAGTCTCGACTAAGAATACTGTTGATGTTGTCGCAAAAAGCAAATACAATTTTACAACAAACAGTTATAAAAACCATTGTAAATGGCAAATGTGTTTGGAGACGAATGTACAGATTGCCTGTATTGTGTTACTGTTTTGGCAACGAAAATAGTGTTCGACGAAATGTTTTTCTGGCCAATCGTAGTGTCGGTAGAAATTGTTATATAGACCGGTATCGGTGAGCCGATGGTTCGGCGGTAAAAGTACATAAAAGTAAAACAAACATAAAAATTATTTTAATTATTTAAACCAGCTAGTATTTTAATTTTTTTTTTTTTTTTTGTAATGGAGTGAGAGTAAACTTTATTTTTAGATATATTGTTGTTGAGTAAGCTGGAACAGTGCTGATTATTTTGCGATTATTAAAATTAATTATTTTTTTTATAAATATTCATATCGTTATTATTGAATGAGTATTATTATTTATAGTTGTAATGGTGTCTTTCAAATTTTAAAATGCTGTTGTCAATCATAATATTAAAAATATCAAGTATGTTTTAGTTGAATTTTAATAAATTGTTGACCTCTTTTAAATAATAATATTAATAAATTATACACTAGGTATGGGCTATAATATTGTTATACAGTATATATTATTATATAGTCACAGACTGGGAAAAAATTTGACAATGATGTCATCAGAATAATAATAATATGTTGTCACTTGCCTACTTAGAATTATTTAATTATTAAATGTTTGAGTGCACAATCCTTAGAATAACGTATACTTCAGATTCCAGAAAGCATTAAATCAATAATTGACAATCACACATTGCATACATCTGCTGGTTAATCGGCATCGAACAACTAGAATACGCGCGTTTATCATTTCAGTCTGTACGTATAATATTATAGTGATAACTTTTTATAAGTCTAAAATACAAGTATGTATTTTGATGTTTCGTTAACTGTTAGTTGGTGTACTACCAGCAATCGAAGATTTTTAATATAAAAAAAAAATAACAAGGAAACAGGAAAAACGACAAAATGGAAATAACACTTCGGTAACATTATTACCAATATATATATATAGGCAGCGTTAATAGTTCAACGCATTACCGTATCTGATTTCGAATAAATAATATAAAATATTTATGTGACCTATTAAGAAACGTATTAAATGGATCAATAGTTTAAAAGTAAGTTTCAATCATATATTTCAAATACAGATCCTAGATACTAATCCATTAAAATTGATAATTTAAAAACGCTGTAAAAATAAGTACTTTTGCCATAATATTATAGATGGTTTATAAAGTCACTAAATTACATAATATTATATTTCATAAAATTTCAACTTTTTTACATTGTACGGTTCAAACGCTATGTAATATAAAGTATAAACCATATCGGTGTCATAATAATATTTATCAGTTTCTAGTGAGTCCGCAAAGGTTATACGTATATTATTAATATATTGACGTGCAAGAAAGTGGCGACCTCGCGTTTTATCAAGCGTGTTTTTTTTTGGGGGGGGAAGGTTTACAAATATAATATTATTATTGTGACAAAAAAAAAAATAAAATACAACATAAGTATTATAGCGCGAATTCTAACCCAATTCGCATGATAAATGTACCGCTATCGTAATACGAATGAAAAAAAAAAAAACTAAAAATTTTGATTTTCACTTAATTTGAAACGACTGATATGATCGTGTTCCAGCGGGGGATTAAAAATCCGGACTCAACCCTTTTCAACGCGACACTGTTGCGGTATGAGGGTTGTAATGGTTTTCGTAATACGCGCTGGTACAACAATACTGCAGGTATTTCCCACCGCACTCGCAACTATAGTGTGTGATCCTATCGCGTGTGTTGACGGTGTTACCCGCGCCGTATGATAATAATGCGTATGTACAAAACCTGCCGTAGGGTTATACAGTAAGCCGCGTTAGTCGTCGAGAATCGCCCGTCCGGGAGATGCTGAGCGATTAAACGAACTGAAAAGCCAAAACAAAAAGGTATAAAATAATATATTTTATTCGCATGTCGGGAAACCACGCCACGCACGACTCGTCCCCGGCACGAGCCGCTGATAAAAATAATAATAATATTGTTATTATTAGACCGACGTGTCGCCGCGATTTTTCCCAGTGATAACTACCGTGAATTATAGCGGTTTGTAATGCCGTCGAGATTTTTTCCACCTTTCTTTATCGTTATTACTACAGCTGACACTATAATACTCCTATTTACCGCGTTGTCTCCCACACAGCAGCTGCTGACTCGGAGCGGCGCGTGAACAACCGGTCGCGTATCCGCGGCAACAGTAATAATAATAACGTATAAAACGCCAACGCCTGTCGTCGAATCGTCTTCGCTTTTCGAAAAATATGGTTTTCGGTACGGATTGCGTCTGCCTATTTTGGTACGATCGACTTGAGGTTCGATAATATTCCGGACCGGACTCTTTTCCGCACAACCCACACGATAACGGGGACCCGGTAGGTTAGGTTAGGTTAAGCGAGACAAGTTATCGTCGAGCAGTCAGCGTGATCCGTCTTTTTTTTATTTATTTTTTTTTTTGTATTTAAGAGGGAAATTATTTAGAAAAAAATGGAAAAGTGTTTTATAATAATTATGACCCAGAAGAAACTAGACCAATGAATAATATTAAGACATCAATATTGTACTCAAAGGTGGATTTTCAAATGCAGACGGGTTTCGTGTGAGGAATAGTACATTTTTTTTCTCACCAATGAGGAAGCTGTATAATTTCAAAGGAATTTCAGTTTTATTTAATAATTATTATTATTCTAATACCTGGTTCATGAATATGTATAATACTGCGTTGATTTAATTTAAATAATAAAATATAGATGTTATATTGTGTTAAAAAAAAAATAATAATAAAAATAAGAATATTACTTACCAAATCTACAAACATTTTTAGAAATTTTTTTCCGCATTCTTCTTTAAACACGTTGTCTATGTAGTATGTGTATTAAATGAACACTATTAAAGATAATTTCACGAGATCGACGAATATTATCAATATTAATAACTTATATTAATATGTTCATTGTTCGGCACCGGAAAATAAAAACACACATTTCGGCGTTTCACCCGCGGTCACTCACGAAACGGTCGTTACAGTAGTCACTAAAATACTAACTGCAATAAACCATATTTATTGAAATATAAAGCTTGTATAATGTTGTATACGATTTATGGAAATCTATTTTTACTTTTATATCGAAATAATCGAAATATTCCCCGAGAGCGGCATTATGGAATTCCGCGTAATCAGGTTAACCCGAACTGATTCAATTAGATATTCTTCGAATAACGTAAGTAATTATTCAACCATCAGTTATTTATTATGAATAATAACTAGAAAATTGTACATATTTATTAAATACTCAAATTTGTTACGAACATTAAATTGTAATATTTTACACACTTCAATGCTTGCGAATAGTGATAAAACTAAATCTAAAAAAAAAAAAAAGGCTCACCCAAGTACACAAATAATAATATTATGTATTATCTTTAGCATCGGTAATAAAGCCATTGGTCAATATAATTCACATTAAGTTCAAAAATGAAAAAAAAAACAATGCAATAATATTATATTATGCCCAATCAGCTGAAAATTGTACATCACGCATTTATTTTGTAAGACGGAACCAGCAAGTGCGGTAATTGTGGATATCTCGCTGAAACTATGATGCAGATTGATCGTGAAAAGTAAATGCAAACGAGGGACGTAAAATTAAAATTAATTATTAAAAAAAGGAATTAATATAGAATAAGCATTAATAATATTTTATATTATTATTAGGTAATGTTTTTACTGTTATACGCGTTGGCTTACCTTAAAAAAATTCACCTAATTTAACGCAGCAAACACTTTCCCGAAATTAAAATCGAGGCACAGGTAGATGCGAGTGATCAGTAACCCACGTTACAATCGTCCTACCGCGGCAGTAACGTTGAGCATAACCCTATAGGCTAGTGTTTTTTAAACTTTTTTATCCGTGGAACCTTTTTTTTGTTTTAGAAACCCTATACGTTTTATTTTTTAGATTAGCTATTTTTTATTAGTTGTCAACATTAAGTAATTACAGTTCGATAATTGGACCCCCTAATCTGTTTCAATAGTTATTTAATGCGTAGAACATATTTTTCCCCGATAGGTGCTACTAATTTTTTTTAGATTTTTCTTAAATATTTTGAAAAAAGCGCTTAAGTTCGCGGAACTCTGAATTTGTGATGTTTACTAGGGACCTCGGGTTACCTTTAGGTTTAAGAACACAGTTTAAAAGCGCTGCTTATTAGGCGCACGACGTCCGATGCTTCTGGGAAAGCAGTTGGGAAAAATTACACATCGTCTGTCATACTTGTGCGTTCCACGGAATTCCATGATGCCCAAGCCTTATATTGTGATACCACCTATAGGTATTATTATAACTACGGGCGATCCTTGTAATCGTGTTTACGTGGCAATAATATTATGTCCTGTTCCTCGTACAAGGGTATATTGGTTTACGAGTAAGCTACTTGGTATTCGTGAACATCGTAAAGACGGTCGACGTCGAACACCGGGATAATTCGAGCGGTCAGCGTTCGGGGTAATACGCGCAATCAGCCAATACGCGATTTAATATTCTATTTTTTTCCTGTTATCGTCGGGTTTATCTCGACGAAGACGAGCATATAAATTAACAAAATATAAAACCTATGTAATATTTGCCTCTGTAATTGTTTGCAATAGCTTTGTAATTTGCTCTCTGAGATCGTTCAAAAGTCGTAAAACACGATATTACGTCAATGCGTTTTTTCAATATATTACGCGTTTGGTTTAAGGGAGGAAAACAATTTTGCGCTAACGTCCATTAAACCATTATAATAGTACAAAAGACGACATATTTTCGACTTGCACTTAATATATATAATTTTATGTTAAAAAATGTAATCGAGTTTTCACTTATTTTGTTATCAGCCAAGTCATTTCATATTTAAATCAATACAATAAAATAACAAATCAATTTCGAAAACTGTTTATTTTATTTGCTGAAAAAAATGTTAAGATATTTTATGGTCAATTTTAAAATTTACAATAACGGAAATACGCTAAATGATTTAATTTTTACATAATATGACATAATATCTTGCGTTATTTTATGAGGCTAAATTTAAGGACACATACTAGTTGCGGACAAATAATTTTAGGTCAATATTATAACTTAACAATTGCGAACACGCGTTTTGTTGTCATAATACTAATTGCGTACACAGATTATTTTTAATAAAAACCACGCGAGTTGCATACTCATACGAGTAGTGTGAATATTTTTTCGGATTAAATTTATATCCTTTGAGTCTAATATATTCAAATCATCAAAATGTAAAATTAGGAGTGCGTTTTTATTACGCCAATGTTCGTCCGCCAAAACGCAAGATGGCCAGCGTTTTCCGCCGCGACGTATTACGTCCATCGTGTACTAGGTACTCCGATATAAACCAACGCATATTCGATTCGATGGAAAACGCAGCGGAATACGCCGCGTTAGAAACAAGGCGGAAAACGCCGTGTATAGCCCCGGCCTTATATTTGTGTCCGCAATTCGTATATTACCTTTTTAGTATTCGTCCGCAACTCACATGGTTTTTGTCACTTTGTCCGCAATTCAGAAACACCGAAATTTAAGTGCATTTTTTAGGTAAAATAATAAATTTTAAAACTAAAATATATATTTAAATTTAAAGTATTTTAGAGGTAGTTATTTCCATTGTTAGTTGTGTTATAAACATAGAAGATGTATTAACAATATTTTTACGCAAATCGGCTACTGCAAGTACTGCTTCTAATGCAGTATAATAAAGCATTACAAGCTTATACATTTTTATAATATAATTGAAATAAGATAATATTTTTAACTACCTGACAAAATGTTTAATATATCTTATATTTTAAAATTTAGTTATTTAATTATTTTCCAATACACTATTTTAAAAATCAGATACCTATGTATATTATTATTTAGATTTTTTATCACAAAATATTGTTCAATATAAATAGTTTAAACTGTACTTACGTTTCCCCCGCTTGAATGAAATAGAACAGAAAATCATCGTCCTCCGTATAAATGTATTTTACAATAAAAATTCAAGAATAGTATTCAAATATTCAAAAATAAATTCAAAATAAAATTCAGCATCTTCAAAAATAAAGTTTCTTTTGATAAAAACATAATATTATATTATAATATTATATCACTTTAATCCGTATTTCATACCATCATGTAAGATTCTACTCGTTTTCTGTACTCATTCCGTTTTATTATAATTATTATATAAACATATAGCCATGTAGGCTGTAATAATTATTGATGATGGTTATCGACGAAAAAAACACGGAATACGTTAGACAACGGCCAATTATAACAGTCGACGAGCAGTATTTTTTTTTTTTTTTTTAATTATAAAATCAGATTTGAACAATAATACGTAATATAACATAAGTTAATGTCTTACGAGTTACGATGCAACTCGTTTTCAGGATATTATAATATTCTGCGGGACGTTAACGTACCTAAAACACGGTGTAAAAAAATGTGAAGGTCACGAATGTACAATATTACATCGTTTTACCCGAGGAATATCGCAGCAAAGTTCACATTTTATTACCGTTAATGATTTTCAGGCAAAACACGCGCGCATACCCACCCACCTATCGTTTTTACGACACTTTACAACGAACGTTCCGCCAACAAAATATAAAACCTATCAACCGCCCTAAAACGCACGAACCAGCAGATAATTAAAACGTGTTATCGGTTTGGTGTAAAACAACATAATAATAATATCCGTTGGACGACTTGGACGATATACTGCAGTAATTGCAGCACTATATATACTATCATTAGACAAGTATGCGACGTTTTCGCTTAGGTCACCTAACCCAATAAGCAATAAGCTTATAGTGGTGCACATTCGATATTTTTTTCGAGAATACACATCCGACAACCAATTATTATTATCATGCTTACGAAAACAATTTTTTTCGCTTTGTTACTTCGGTTCTTCTGTTGTAATAAAATATACGAGAATTCCGAACAGTCACTTTGACCATTTTAACCTCCACCAACACCATCACTAGCACCATCACCGCTCGTTATTTTATAGGGTAGATAGTTTTCACCCCTCTGTGTGTGTGTGTGTGTGTGTGTGTNTCAGAGCCGTCACGCGTCATGAAAAACACGCGGACAAATAGAATCGAAATAAAACGACATTTACCGTCGGTCGTGGGATTAATGATCGAAAACGACGTCAACGAAGTATATCCGCAGTCACTGAAATAAATTCTAAAAGGCCGACTTGCCTGTCACCGCAATGTTCGGATGGAAATTTGGAAAGCGAGAAGTATGCCACCGGCGCTTGACAGAAATCAAAACACACATTCAGCGAACACCACAAATAAAACACAACATTTACAATAATACCGTTGATTGGAAAAAAATGGGGAAAAAAACTATGAATCGTCTAAAAATTCTATGCTCAAGGATGTCGAAAACTGTCAATAGCTGTAAATTGTAGTACCTATATAATAAATTATAAATTTGACAGTACCTGTTTTTTAATTTGTGTGTACTGCAAAGTTTGGAATGAATAGCAATGCGAATGGCATCTCATATATTATTTCGTATATGAAAAGTGGGTACGAAAATGTCTCTGTACAATCTTCAGCAATAATAAATTCGACTTCTGCCATTTGCCCTAATAGTTTCCATTCGACATTGAATGATAGATATAGAAACTGCCAAACCCGCTGTAATTATTATTACTGTAATATGGTCATCATGAAATAATAATCATCATGATTATTCATTGTTCGACAGTATTTTTCAAAGAGGGGGTAGTTTTCATTGAATTATAAATTAGGTGCATTATCTGCACGAAAATCAAATTACAAAATCTTACCTACTTTATTATTCCTATTCTTGACACTGGTTGATTATGACGTGTAACATAGTGCACCTGGCCTATTACTGGCATTTGGTACCAATTAATTTATAGTATTAAAAATAATATTGTTTTATGCGGATCACCGATATTACCGATGATCGGTTACAGGTATCGAAAGATGTATATCGCTATAGTTAAAAATACGTTTTGTAAAACTAATTTTTTGTAGTTTACCAGACGATACGGTATTGCACAATATTTGCAAAGTGATAAATATAATACACAATGAAGATATGACAAAAGGTGATATTATTGCGTTCAATATTAGAAAATATTATTATAACCGTGGTTATGATATGAGATATTAACTTTATGAAAAAATATGAAAGGAAAATAAATTGTATTTAGTCAAGGACAATTTTTACCCCACGCGACGTTTTAGCAGGTACCTACTTTGCAGAACCCACGCGACCAGCAGGAGGGGTGAATACTGATATTTAATTGGTTACTAAAGGTATATTATAGAGCGCTCGAATGCAAAATTTGATGTAATAATTGTATTGGACGTATCATAAAAAATGTAAATGTGTCAGTAAATATATATTATACAGGTATATATTTTGACAAAAAAAAAAAAAAAAAAACATATTTTACCACGTTTATTGATAACCTGCAGTGGCAAGAATATAGGCGGCGGGTACAATGGGTACCTACTGCTTCGCTGCAGCAGACATAAGCAATTATAGTCAATATGACCCATAAAGTATGCAAGTATGTCAAATTTAGGTGACGATTTCCAATAAGCTTAACGAAACGCTCGTGCGTCGCATATAATTTTTATACGTTTGTATGGGATCTCATCACTATGTATATACCTTTTGATTTATAATGATCGCACTCGTCATATTGTGCAAGTACACGATATCATAATAATATATCGTACAAATACGCACACGCCGTTTGTGCGTGATATAGGCACTACCGTGCAGATTATAAGCCCTGCAACGGCAACAGACTATCCCTCGATTGTTGAAAATATTTACAATCACAATGAACACAGCACCAGCAGTAGCAACAGCAGAGCGTCGATGATCGTCGCCGGGCCTAAAATAGTGCACAGCGTTCTGACACGTGTATAATGTGTATATATTATATACGTATAATACGTGTAGCGTAGTGTAACTCTAGACTAAAAAATCGAAGTCGTTATTATTATAGTGCCGTCTGGATTCCAGATGTGCGTGATGTTTAATGACCATCGCGTATCACAGCTATCCGTAATAATAATATATATATATAGTATGTAAATAGTCAACCCGATCGTTTATAATTATTATCGATCGACGGTTGGATAATATTATGTTTCAACTGGACCGCGAGACCACGGGTTTTTATTGAACACATTCGGCGTTCGATGACACGCCGCACCGGGAGCACGATGTCTATACAATATATAATGCATTTATTCAATATATTATTTTATCAAAATAAGTAATTCCCCCCCCCCCCCACACACACACTTTTTCCACCGAATTTTAATCATAATAATTTAAATAATTTCAAGTAGGTACCTATATTTTAAATCATACATAATATATATATATATATATATATATAAGTTATACAAATTAAATGCAGACGATAAATTTATTATAATATCCACGCGTTGAAAAACTCCTTAAATTTTAATACCGAAATTGATATATTATACAACGCAGTATAATATTATAAATATTTAAAAGTTGGCATCTTATCTTTTTTTTTTATTATTATTATTATACTTCGCTCATAGTGGGCCTTTATCGGAGCAGCAGTTCAGAGGGAGAGGATAGTTAACGGTTTGTAAACTATTCCTACTCGACAACTGAGTGTGTATAATAATATTACGCGCGTTGATTTTACAAAAAAACTTACAACACCAACGATCACACATTATTGTTATAATAATGTTAACCGTTAATTTTTATTCGCAATCAAAAGTATTAGAAACAATATTTTATTAATACTGTTAATCGTATAAAATAACTAGGTATATCACGATAATAATATAATTATTATTTTTATTCGAGAGATAGCGAAATGATAAAATATTTGTATTCGTTTCTATAAATAATATCGAGAATAAAACTCGTATGATGTTGATGTACATGCAGTTTCATCACTTCATCAATTTGTGACCGGCGGAGGACAAACTACTGACTTTTCCGTTGGAATTTTTTCTTCGTGTATTACTTATTAAACGCGTGTCTAGTTTTTATGGATTTTCTCATATGTTTAGCATACAACATATTATATATATATATATATATATATTTTAGTTGTATTGTTTTGTTTTATTTAAAAATTCTAATAATGGACCTACGTAACCATTTTATACATGCGATTCTTGTGTAAAAGAAGTCTTTTGATACGCATCAACACGCATCGTGGGACATGCTCATAGTTTATTTCTAGCTAAGGATCAATATCCTGGAAATTGTCGAGGGAAATAAGTTTTGTTTTTCAGGGAAAATTAAAAAAATATATATATGTGAAACCTCAAAAAAAAAAAAAAAAATGAAACAAATAAGAAAGTTTCAATAATTGGTCCCCGACATGAAATTGGTCCCAGCAGTGGAGCTCAATGGTATTTTTCCCTATAAGCATTTATATATAAATACAATAAGTAGTATTATTCTTGGTACCTTACCTATACCTATAATTATAGTAGTAACCGATAATAATTTATTATGTAAGGTATATAAAATATTATTGAAGATTCCTTAAAAATGCATGGAAATAAAAACAATTTATTTTTATAACAGCAATTTTTTCTCAAATATTGACGTAGAATTTAATGTTATAATAATAGTGACACAGTGAGTTGTTTGTCTTATAATAATATACCTATATACCTAATAAATTAAACATATACACATGTTTATGACCTTATTTATTGTGTTTTTAACTCAAACAAGTACAATACGGATTGTAAATATTTATTTATTTAAATTGTTTTTCTTAATTTAAACCTTAATAATAATATTATTATAGCTATTCGGGCTGCTTTACGCAACACACTAAATCAGTGGTTCTCAACCGATATTGCGATGCTTCGAACTTGCCGTAGGTGTACCGCGACCGTGGTACATGCGTACAGTATATTATTATTAAAAGTAAAAATTTCCCAATGTCTAATTTTTGTTTTAAATAATGATTTTACATTTATTGCGTTACGCGGTCTAGGTAAAATATTATGAATTACTATTTGGTGGTTCGACGTTCATGTTTTCAAACACTCGTGGTTAAAGTCAATAGATTATTAAATTATATACTGTACCTAGTGTACCTACTCGTATATTCAATGAAATGAATAAATTTATTATTAATATACGTCGTATCGAGAATAATGAGAAATCAAGTAGTGTAATGAATTCGACGAAAAAAAAACCTAAAATTATACGTTGGTACGAGGACGATTATTTAATTTTCGGGGGTTTTTTTTTCAACCAGAAATAAAAAGGAACCTCTTCCATTATATTGTGTTGTATATAAACATTAGATTTAAGAAAAGAGAAAAACTTTTAGGACCAAAAGAAATATAAATGAGAGTAGCACTGTCAACTATTATTCGTATTAATCGTACCTATCACTTATTATCAGTCAAATAACAAAAAGCAGTCTGATATCAAATTGAATTTTTAATTATAATAATATAATATAATATCATTAAAAATAAAAAATAAATAATAACAATGAACTAATTTCGATTTATAACTTAACGTTATCATATTTTATACACGTTTGCTATTTTTGTTACGCTGAAATTTCAAATATCTAAAAAAAATGTTCCGCGAACATGAAAAGGTGGAACATTAAATAATATTATCATTATGTATTAAATAAATGTCTCATCACACTTATTGATATTGAAATTGTTTTAATTGGCCGTACAGTCTTCCGTCCAACACAATATAGACGGAGTTTCAATCGTCTATATAGGTACCTATCATAAATGAGGTAAAACGTGTAAATTTAAACCGGCACGCGGACCCCCCCCCCCATACATTGACGGTGTGCCCACATGATCGACATAATAATATTATCCATAACATTCGCGCAGACACAAATACATCCCAAATCGCGCCTACGATTTTACCGCATATTTTACGTAATATATTCCATATATCCAATACTGCCTATATATATTATACTGTTTTATTTGGTGCACACCCGAGTATAATATTATTATATTAACTGCATATTATACGGAGTGTATATTATATCTCATAAATATTATAAACTTTTGTTTGGCATAATATTCCGCGTGGATATATATTATATGAAAACAGTTGAAAACCAATGAATAATGAATAAAATATCACTTTGTATTGAATAACGTTAATATAAAAACCATAATACAACGTAAAATATACAGTTGCGTATAAACTTACGGTCGTATGTCGCAATAATATACCAATGTAATATCCGACGCGGACGTGGTCTTGTTATAAACAACGACGCACTAAATATTATTGTGCGCATCGTTTAGTCACCATACTCATTATCGGCGGACAAAAAAATTAAAAATAAATCGATACTGTTCAAATTCGGTTTTATTTATTCAAAAAACGAGATTTTTTTTTTTCTCATTACATTTATTCTAATTTCTAATGCATAATACGTTTACCGAAAACAATGTTAAACAATTTTACTACAGTTATTCTATAGCTGGTACCTTATATTATTATAATAATATGTATTACATTGCATTACCTTCGAAATGTGTGAAATTTGAAGGCGCACAGTACTGGTTGTAGTAGGTATATTATTGTTAACGACACGGGCAGCTTAGAATAGTTGTAGAACTAGGTAGTTGTTGTAGTAGTAGAATACTGACACATATTGGACTTGGTGCGCTCACCAAATTAAGTCGGTCCCGGTGAATATTTTGGATTCCGGGCACGTTTATTGCATTATTATTATTATTCTTACTCGCGAAAACAGGGCGTCGTCCTGAGACGTTTCAGTTCCTTCGGTCCGACGGACAGCACTGCTATGCAGACGAGTATAATACAGATCTGCTGCAGGTTGTGTGTACAATTAATGTAAATTTATATTATTATCAAACCGGGCCGCGTTTTGTAATTATTGTTCGTCATAATGAAATTAACGAAGTGACTGTGTACTACACCCACTAAACCTAACCACGTACCTGCTTCGTATTTTCGGTACGTCTGTTTTTCGTTTTTATAAATGACGCATTATAGGCGTTTAATTTCGTGGAGATATAACAGAACCACGGCTATATTTTGACATAAAAAGAAAATATGCCAATTGCACCGATATTAATATTTTACAAGTTTAAAATTATTTGAAATCGTTTATAATATAATAGGTCATCAAATCGTAAAAATCTATGTTTAGCATAGATATTAAACAGAATGCTTATGACACCTTGACAGGTTTTTTTTTTTTGTAAATTTAGTGTTTCTACGTTAGTTAGCTTACACGAATGCTCACTAAACATGAACTACCCAAATATTATTACATGAAACGATTTTCAAACTATATGTTAGGTTAGGTTAGGTTAGGTTTTTGGTTTCTTGTTCTATCCAAAAATAAGATAATATAACGAAAAACGGAATAGTAATACAGTATCCACTTCGCTGTTGTGTTTACATACGTCGGTAATATTTTCAAATAGTATAATTATATAGACAAAAAGTACTGCTAATTTGGCTAATTAGACTTGCAATTATTGTTATCAGATTACATTATTCTAAAACTAATTAAAAAAATATCTATAAACTTGTTTGAATACTGCACAAGGATGACATTTGGAATTTCAAACAATACTTTCAGTAAATATAATAATAAGCTATATTTTTACCAACTGAAACTGAAGGAAACACTAAACAAATATAATACATATTTTTTTTATCATTCTTGAATCTCGTAACATACAAAACAACAAATAGTACCTATACCGTGCGCTAAAAAAGTCGTAACATTATGTGACACGCGAGATAAGTATACGCATTTTATATACATTTATTATTACACTCGTATTCATAATAAAAATAAATACGATGTTTCACTGATCGACTATAATATTATATTATTATGAAGTTTTTATCGTTGTCGAATCTCATACTGTCATTCGACGTTTCAACAGTATAATATAATAAGAAGTGGCTATGTGCCAATTGTCTGGCTTGTTGACCAATCAGTCTTAAGAGGGGGGGTGTGATGATAAGAGAAACGTAAACAATATAATATTTCTTATTAACGTATTATCGGAAATCTGGACGTTTCCAACTGTAATTTTAATGCACGTGTAAAAGTATGATATATATTTTTACGAATCGATTAGTATCGCAATATTAACTTTGAATATTTCTACGTACCATAGGTGCCATCGCTATCACAATTACTGGAAACCACGGTTAATGGTCACTATATTATTATATTATTAAAGGGAGCGGTGCCAGATCTTCAAATTTTCCACAATTTTATAAAATTAATGTTTGTATTTTAGTTACCACCTTAATTATAATAATTTTCCACTAATTTACTATCCGATACCTATTTAAGAGGCGTTGATAGGATGTGTTGTATCGAAAAAAAATACTTCACGGGAATAATTCTCAGGTCTTGTAAAATTGTCATATTTTGGTAACTTTATTTTTATTTGAGAAATGAAGACTTCCTACAGGCCGCATCGAACTCCGGTTTTAAATTTCTTAAAATTGTATTATTTTTGAAGACAGATTATAAAGTTTAACTAATATTGAAAAACGTAGATTGATGCGGCTTGTAGAATATTACCCTCTACTAGTTAAAAAGAAAATTAACAAATTTGGTTGATTCTACAGAACAGAATCCCTATTCTCGTAGAGAGCGTATTTTTGTGTACAAAATCGCATTGGCACCGGGCGCCTTAATGCACAGGTATTATATTGCGCGCGCGCACCCGAGGTGGTTCATTAGTTTTTTGGGGGGCAGTGGAAAAGTTTAAGTTCACGTGCTCCAGTAGTTCTACATTATACATTAAATACAAGTAATTTTTTTTTCTCGGAACGAAATCGTGAGAAACTGCAAAAGAAAAACCGATGGCAAAAAGGTTAGCAAGCGCTACAGTGTTTGGCTAAATCATAACGTACAGTTTTTGGTGAACCCTGAACGATTTATTTTCCCAATACAATAGACCGTCGTTGATAAAAATTTACATAAGATATAAAAAATACCCACTCAGATTTAGTTTTAGCGGTATACATAAACAAAACTTTAACAATAACCAAAGTACAGTTCACATGGAACACACGATACTGTTCACAGTCGATTTGTATATTCATCTGCAATGTATAATTTATAACGTTCCCACGCCTGTGAGTGGCACGTGCTGGCCACATTGGTCTATATTATATTGTTATCTAATATACATACTTCAACACATTATAATATTATTATCAAATAGTTTGTTTTAAACTATTTCGTGTGTCGGAACAGGGTTATCAAGCAGATAGTAATTATATTATAACAATATGTGTAGGAGCATTTTTTTTTTTTTTTTTTATCAAAGAATGAGTATTATTATTATTATTTGTATGCGTATTTTTGCGTTTTAAAATAAGTTTTTTTTGTTCGTTTTTAATATTATTGAATATAGAAACCACTGTTTTTCTGTGTCTACTTTTTGACTGAAAAAAAAAAACTAGACAAAAGTCATGTCATGTGGTCGTTTTGAAAATCCGATAACAAATCTGAACTGTTCTTTGAGGGTGAGGGAATCGGTATATTTGCTCTTTCGCTATAATATAGTTTCTCTAAGTACGTGCACGAGAAAAGAAGACGATAAAAAAACGTCGATACAATTTCAGCAAGGACGTTTTTTTTAGCAAGCGCTGTTGTGTATTGTTTTTTTTTATTTTTAACGTGACGATTTATCATTGCTCTCGAATCTAATACCGTCATACACCATAGCAGATGCTATATTATATATAGCCACTATATATACATAATACGTGACCACACGAATAGTCCATATATTATATTTAATTATATAAATTCAAAAGATCTATTAGTAATCATAGTGGTTATATTGTATACAGTTGTGGGCAATGAGCATGATTTATGTGATAAAGAAAAACATTTATCAAAATAATATCTGACGATTTTTTTTTTCGATTCAATTATTCTCGATATATTAATGTTTCTCTTTTTCGTATCATATTATTATCATTATTGTAATAATTACCATACATATCGTATTAATAATATCAATCATCATAATAATATAAATCTATGTGTTTTGAAGTTATTGTTTCATATTATTTAATGCTATTATTGGCGAGTATATACCTACTACGAATCAAATGACATATTGTAACCACTGCGGTGATAACTTAGTATGGTTTTCAATCAAACCTGAATACGAATCTATGTGTATATTATCATTATCAATGATAGTATTATCTTGGGACTGCCGGGCGAGAGAACCGAAAGCGGAGGCTAGCCCGTACCGCCGCGCCGGTATATTCGCGTATCTCATCCGGCATTTCACTGTACACGTATATAACATTATTATTTGTTTTATTGTTCGCATGCACGTCGAAAATAGTTTGTTGTAAAGCAGCACAATAACTGCAAGTCTGTGGGCACGTTTAAACTATTGTGATTATAATTATTATGCGATACTGAATGATTTATAGTAAATAGACGCTTCAGCCCAAACGAAAGCTAGATTACGCCGAAAAACTAAACGCAATATAATATCATACTTTTTTGAATCATAATACCTATACAGTATTAAACAAATAGTCGAACGGTAGGTATTATGCATCGTCTCGCACTCCAACGTATTTGACGTCCTCTTCTCCTTCGCCCTTGAGTTTTCATTCAAACCGTGTAAAACGTCTACCCACGCACTAATAATACTACACAAGTGCCCAGGCTACCTGCTGTAAAGGTATATACTATATTATACATATGCCTACCTACATATTGTGTTCTTCTATGTACAACGAAAAACGATTTATTACACTTCGATCGGTGTCAGCGATAGCTGATAGCAGCAACCCACTCATCACTGCCCGCCCTGCACTGTTCGACCAGGCGACTACTGCTGCGATGCACACCGTTCCGTAATCGCGTACGCGGAGACCGACGCGCGTCATCGTTTTGCTAAAAAAAAAAAAAATAGACAAATAATAATTATTATCTTCGGCTTTGACTCTTACATACGTTTTCGTTACGTCCGCTTTTGACGCAATACAATTTCGTCTATCTAATAAATATATAATTTTTATTTTGCGTTATAAACGGCGTAACAATACTTCCTCCCGCCGTCTGTACAGTGTATGACTAACGGAAATTATTCATGACGTTTTCTAAGAAAATATTTCAGTGTTTTCCAATAGGTACCTACGCTGTTTTAATCGATTTAATATAATTTTTTTTTTTTTTCGTTTACTGAACCAAAATCTGTATATTTTATAGTATAAAATAAGTTTATTGTGTAGGATGGTAAAGTTATCGTCATAATAATATATAATACATTTTATAGTGACTAGGAAAGTATGATTTAAAGTTTTTCAAAAATGTTGGGATTTTCCATGAATTACTGAATTTGTATGTTAAGTTTAAAAATTGACTACCTGATAATTTATAGTAAATATACAAATCATGATCCATCTCAAATTGTTCTAATAACCTTATAGCTGTAACCAGGTAATTTTTCGTAATCATCTTAACCCATGATTGGATAGGTGGAAGTTTTGAAGGTTACAAATTGTTTAAGATATTTCATAGCAGTATTTTTTTTTTTTTAAGTGATTATACAGACTTTTTTTTATTAAACTACATCTATTTTTTTTATGTTTTTCGTATAATTTGTTTAAGAAAACAAATGTCGAAACAGTTTAAATTTAATATTCAGTAGTTATAAAAATAAACTTTAACGTATAAAAAAAAGTTGAATAATTTATTATGTAAAACAATTTTTTATCGATAAACTTAATCGTTTGTCTATACGATACAGCCAGAAGTATAATATATTCGAGTACTATATTTAATTTCGTCAAACTTCCATAATAATCGTACATCTTCAAACTTATTTAAAAGTAATCTAATACCTAGTAAATAATAGTGATAACATCGAGTAGAGCTGCTTATTACAATACTTTATAGACATATAGTATAATATAGTATGTACATATTTAAACAAAAACATTCACTACAGTTATATTATAATATTATATTTATGAACTAATACATTATAATGTTTTATTAAAATGCAGATATAGTAGATGTATTGATCAATACAATAACTAGTGAGCAACTGTTGTAGATGTTTATGATAATATATATTATTAATGAATTATAATAATGAAAACAGTGAACAATCGATTTGATTGTATATGCATATCGTCGATATGTATATAGTGTATAGTGTATACGACTGTATAATATAACGATCGTACTTACAACTACCATAAAAAAAAACACAGTCCCAAATTACGTTTTTATGTTACTACCTTTTTAATCGAGTCCAAATTGAGTTTAGATAGGTGCTTTATTTAAATGTTCTAATAACTGTATGTTAATTCGCGAGTAAGTATATTGTTGCCGATCCACCTAACAAAAATACTTATCTATTTTACACCAAGATAAATGATGATACCAAAACAATATTTTAATATTTTAATTAAAGTTTAATTTAAAATGATTTTCATCAAAAATATTAATTAGATTTATCGATATTATTATGTGTAAAAAATAACTTTAAAAGTTAAATTATAATTATAATATTGCTTGACCTATGATGATTATTGAATGTACTATGGTAACTGGTAAAGTATGTGTCCTGCAAGTATAATAATAAAGTATAAACACAAACAAAATCACTCATATTAAATCATTTTCAGTTGAATCTAGTTCGGTAAGTATTGTTTGGATGAAAAATTCCCTGTTATATAATATATAGATACCATATAAATACTTAGTGTAATACTGCAATGTAATTTGTTCTTAAGATCTTCTAAATTGTCTATTCCAAAAATATTTTTTAATATTTTTCTAGTTGTTTAATTGTATTGTGTGGTAAGGTAAAAATGCGCTAACATTTCACGTTGCATGAATAATATTTTTCATCGACACTATTATATTATACAATAGTAAAATATTGTTATTTTAAGTATTTTTTCATTGACTTACATTATTAAATATATATATTTTTTTTAAATAGCATAAAAATAAACATCCGTTGTTTTTCACAAAAATAAAAGAATAATACAAAGAAATATATTTTTGTATATAGGTAAATCAATAGATAAACAAACATTAATTAATAATTTTGTAATAGCTTCTTTATAGGTGTCGACCACCTGACGTCCTGACATAATATATTATTTTATTATAATAATATAATGTATAAATATTATAAACGCCTATTGACAAACGAATTATAAATTTAAATGTCGTCATAATGAATTGAATAAAATCAATATTAATTTTAATCTATATTCTGTGGTCATTACAGTCATTCTACTCACAAAAAAAAAAAAA
>VUJU01001072.1:0-32408 GCA_009835225.1 Aphis craccivora
AAATATTTCGAGTTTACTCATCCAAATGACTTATTCCTATATTTTTCTTTGTGTAATTCGAAACATAGCGTGTACATGTTATTTTAGCTTGCCGTTCTTGAAGGTGGCACGAGCCACAGATAAACAAACATTCGTGTCTCGTCTCGAAACCGTTGACTGTTTTTGGACGTGTCACAGCAGATGTTTGTTGTTCGGCTTTACACGAACTCGATATAGTTCGCGGGTGGTTCATTGCGGTCCCCTTGTTATCGATCAACTCTTCGATACAGGGTCAGAACACCATATTATTTAAATCGTAATTTGAAAACACGGTCTACACGGTTATTATTGGCTCGTTTATAGGATTTTCGAGGGAAACAAAATCGATCAATCTCTAATAAACAATCTGTTCCGATGTCTTTATTCGTGATAATATGTTTACATATAACACTCAAACACTACATTATAACTTAATATATATTATAATAATCAACTAGGGTATAAGGGTTGCCCATTTCAAGTACAAAACGTACATTTAATGGTAAATGTCGGAAATTTATATTTATTACATCATAAAATCGTTTTTATGGCTATAATAGTAATGTCATTCTCAGTAGTTTTCACTGCACTGTCTGAATTCTTTTGTAAACAAAAATGGGTTCCTCCTACGTAGAGATTATTTGTGTATTAAAACTAAATTATTTAATTTTTTAAATAAACATATAATTATCGTATTACCGAGGGGAAGATAATATTTTATTATATAGTTTAAAATACTTTTATTAGAAACGGACGCTTTTGATGATATAACAAACTTTAATATTACGGTTAGTGTGATCTTATAGAAAAACTATACGGGTAAAACGTGAAAAAAAGTTAAGATACATAATTTATTGTTTTTATTTTAATATGTGTTATCTGTGCCTAAGTGCACCTCAATCAATTAAAATATTATAAATCGCCATACGCGGTGAACGATTATAATTTCTTAACACATAAAAATTATTATTTTTGTAAAAAATATACATTTTAAATCAGATTTTTAATCCTGTTTGTCACTTCTAATTATAAAATTAAAATATAGGTATTTTAATCATATAATTAAGTTGTTTATCTAAATACATTCATATCATATTATATGGTTGATATAATTATTATTATCAGATTATGCATATTAGACAGTAGTCGTTGCGTTTCATAGTATTATCTTTTATTCAATTTCTTTCCCCGCGTAATAAATGTTTATATTTATATATAATTAATTCTGTAAACCTTGCCAATAATGTTAAACACCGCACCAATAATAAACTTCAAACGCGTTCTTAATTATTATTAATACACTCATTAGACAGGTATTTTGCGAATAACTTAAAAAATAAAAATAAATAGTCATATAAACTTACTACACTTACTACACTTTAAAAGACAGAAAAGATCTGATAACTAACTAGATTTGATAACATACCGGTAATAAAACATTCTACACCGAATTAAATAAAAAACGACACAGAGGTGTAGTCGTAAATCTTCCGACCCGACTCCCTGAACTAAATACTAAATATTAAATACCTACTATTTCACTCGTATATTTAAATAGTTTGAAAAAAACGCCCCACAATGCAACATTTGGCATAATTTTAACAATTTTTCAATTTCATTTTGTACCTTTTGTATTTTGTATTATATTTACGATGATCAGAACTAAAAAAAAAACCGGTGTACTTGGGTAAACAGATTTTCGCGCACGTGTGCCCGACCTAAACAATACAATATAATATTATAATATAACTATATAAGTTACGCAATAGTATTGAACGTCGTGGCGAATTAATGCGCGGTCGGTACACTCGTGAAGACTTTTCTGTTTCCACCGCAAAATTAGCGTATGATTCGGATCTCAGCAGACGGAAATATTATGACTAGTGGGGAGGCTTGTGATTTCACCCTCGTGCGGTAGAAAAAAAAATAATAAATAGCAACAGAAGAAAACGTTTCTGTTGTGTACGACGGAAGTCGGCGGCGCAAAGAGTACAATAACGAGCGTACATTTATATGTATACACGCGCGTATAAACTGCAGTACATTGCTGCGGGGTAACACAATGGCTGTAGGTAAATAAATCAAACCGGAGTAATTCACGAAAAAAATACTCTTTTTTTTTTTTTTTTGCTCGAAATCTTTCTTATTTTTTCTCATTCTTTACACATTTTTTTTTTCATACCCCTCTATCAATACACACACATATAGTAAACATATACACTCGCGCTCACACAATGTAGATTATACAGCTTATGTTACACGCGGCTATTGAAACATCTAAATATATACATATATACGTTTACCTACGCCCAACGATTTACCCGCAAAAACGCCCCGAGAGACCGGAGCAGTAGCAACTGTATAGGGACGCAACTCGTGTACGAGATTTCGTATATTTATATTGTTCGTCCGGTGTAACTTCGGTGACGGTATATTTCTATTATCGCAGTATTCGTACGAATATTATACTATTCGGCAGCGGTCGTATTTCCAAAAACGAAAAAAATGCATATAGATACTGCCAACTATAGAATTTTGTACTGCTGTAGTGGGTGTAGTGTTTTTATTATATTGTATATTATTATAACTGTTTGAAAACACTTGACGGGGACACCGCTACGCCCGCGAGACGTCTCGTCACCACATCCTTTCTCGAAGATCGGATCGCGAATTCCTGCTGCAGGATTTCATTGAAAAACCACTCTATTCAGTCTACGCATTCTTTTTCCGGGCAAAATATTGTTGTACACAAAGAAACACGAAATTCGAGTTGAGCGGCTTAATCGCCTTTTTTTTCTGTCAAACGGCTTCGCGCATCGTCGAGGAACGATTTCTCTGCAGCTATAAGAGATGTTTCTTTCACGTTCAGATTATCCAAATTAGTCGATTTATATTATATTAGAGCGTACATACGCCCGAATGCGATGGGCAGGTTGTAATTATTTATTTTCGATTTTTTTTTTTTCTCCAAAATTTGAAATCCTATTACGGAAACGATCGTATAGCGTGATTATATACACGCGTAGTCGCATAGGCGACGGTGTATATGCGGCATGGTAGGAGAGAAGGAGGGGTACACGTGTGAGATATATATGTGAGAAATGACCGCGAATGCAATAAATAATATAATATTATGTGTACACCGCGTGCGTGTTTCGTGTATATATGGGCAGATACACGGGCTGCTGCAGCAGTTCACCACTATATCGGGTCCGGCTCTGTTCACGACGATGATTTATACGCGGACACCGCTCGCGCATACAATAATAATAATATACACATGTATATATATATATATATATATGTATATTATGTGCCCATATATATATATATAAGTACGAGCGATAGAATTTTGACGCGGGTGGGGTGTGGGGGGATGGCTATACGTAATTAATTATCGGAGGAAAAAAATAAAAACGAAAATAAAATAAAACTGTATATACCTAAGTATATGTACGACTGATCATGACTTTACGGTATGCGCTCACACACACACACACATACGCAAGCGATCGCAGACGATTCTGTGGATTGTACATGAAATATAAACGTTACTAGTTTTTATTGCCCTTTGTTTTCGTATACATATTACGTTATAATAATATCGAGCTCGTTACAATATTTTCGACCGTCCACTAAAATACGTCACCGGGATGACGATTTCCGCGTCAATATCCGATAACAACCTTCCGTCGTAATCGCGCGAGGTCGTTGGCACTATTTTTTTTTTTTTTTTATAACCTAACATCCCGCTTTATATGAAAACGTAAATTTTAATTGCGGGACCGGGGACAATAATAATATTTCCGATAGATCGGGTACTCGTGGCTCGTGCCGATCGGTATAAGTGCACATTGAGTTATCAAAATTAAAAATCAAAACGGAAAATGTGAACCGTCTGCGCGATACCAGGTGTCAGCATAATCTTGTAAAATAAAATAACAGTACCAATAAAATATAAACAGAATGATATTGCTAGGATTACTATTATACGACGTATGCCTTCGCTTACCACAACAACGACCTAAGCGTGTGAAATGATTTTCATTCACCGCAGTCCAAGAAATGTCATCACCGCTTATGCGAGCTGACCTGTGAACTTACTAGACGTATAATAAATTATGATATTAATACATGATGCCTATACAATCGTAAAAAATGTTGGGTACATAATATATTATATTCTATTTTAAATTTCATTCAGAATAATAATATTATAGTCTCTCGTCCTCGACCAAACCTTAAGAATAAGCGTTTACTAAATGAAAACGCCTATAATTTTGTATTATTTGATATTTTGAAAACTAGAGCGCTCGGTACAATTTTTTTTTTCGAATCCCGTAATGAAATTTTGTAATTTAAGGATGACGATAAAGATATTGCTGCTGATAGTAAAAATTACTATTGGCTGGGTGGTTAGATGTAAAAAAATAAGCGATGGAACGTCGGCGCTTCAGTAGCGCGGTCCCAGGTTCCGGTGATGAAATTCCTCACGGACGATTCAAAATTCAAAAACAAACGAGTCGAATGCGTTTTGTGCATAAAACACAATATTATAACAACGATATTATTATTATTAATAATATTACCTACTATTCGTTTGGAAAATAATACCATTTTCTTCTCTCTGCCGTCACCGTTGTCACATTCGTCGTCGTTGTCCAGCGTGTACGTATAGTAGATATTAATTATGCGCGTGTCAACCGGCAGCGCATTAACATATTTCACGGTGTAACAGGAGCCAAAACGAGATCTCGAAAATGATATACCAACTGCTGCATTGGCGTGGTACGTATATAATATAATATAATATAATATATTATTATTATTATATATGTGTACACGACGAAGAGTTTTCCATATTATATAATTTTACACGGCGCTGCACTTGTTGTTACGGTTCAATGGTGACAACGTAATGGCCGGACATTATTGTCGTTGCGTGTCGCGTTTTATTCAGTTTTTATTGCTATTATTATTATCATCGTAGTCGTCTTTTCGAACAGTTTTTCCCCGTCCTCGGTCGGCCATATTTATTAAAGCCGTCCGATGCCAGTAATTCACGTCTGACGTTATAATATCGTGTACGCGAGCGGTGGCTGAAACTCATTCCGAAAGCGTAATGTGTTCTGCTGCATTGGTCCGCATACGAGTGGCGCTGCGAGAAGGTTTAAAATAAAGCTCGTATCCGCAGTATATAATATTATATAAAAAACAACAACAACAACAACAATACAACAACTACTCAGTACACATTTTATACAATACGTATATAATATTTTCATTTTTTTTTTTCTTTCGAATTACGAGTTTCGATTGCCCGGAATATTTCATTAGGTAAAAAAAGTAATAATATTAAATAAATGTTGAGTGATGAAAAAAATTATTTATAATTTCTATGTAAGAAAAAAATACATCGTAGCCGGCGCATATTCGTCGGGAGACCGGTTTGGTTTAAAATAAATTAAACGGCAATGATTTTTTCCCTCGTCTCTTCAAAGTAAAACTGTGTCAGAAAAACATTACCAAATTAATAGAAATAGTTTTACGTACCGTATTTAATGCGCCCGTCACCCAGTTTTTGATCAAACGAATGACAGCATATCACATTTTGTTTCGATTAAACTGCATTAATTTAAATACTTATAAACGGTCCTCGTTTATACCGAAACCTATATATTATGATATATTTTGTATATTAAAATCGTCACACATGTGACGTTATTAAATTATTATTACTATGATATAGTGGACGAGTTCAAAAAAAAAAAATAATAATAATAATAGTGCCTACATTTTATAGGAACATAGTGGAGTATACGTATATGTATGAATAATAAATATTATGTTATGTAATAAAAATATATGCTGTACTTACATTCTATCCATCGATCACGCTTCATCACTGTCGTTGTACCTAAATAATATAATGTTAAATGTATTCAATATTATAATAATCATTACGGTGAATTTCTATACCTAACTGAAACATATGCATGTATAATGTGTAGTGTATAAGTAATTACTATATCATGTATACAAATTGATTCTGATATGAATTATTATCGTGTGAAAAATATAATCCGTGTACCTACATCTTTAAGTACCAGCGCATACTTTTAAAAACGAAAGTAATAGTGATGCAGTATAATATAATAGTTTGTGGTTTAAACTAGCGTTGGTTTTTTTTCTACTACAGTTTGATTTTGAAGTCTAAAATTTTCAATTCAATACATGACCTAATAAGATTATTTGGTTACAAACATTTTTATTTACATTTGATCATAAGTGTAATTTGACTATTCGCTATAATTTCAATATAATATATTATGTGTTAATATCTTATAGTACCTATCTGTGTAAAACTATTAGCACCGTCATTATATATTAAATTACTTTTTTTCGGATTTATTTAATTGCAAATATTATGGTATTTTAAGAGTTAATTATGCGGCACAATTATATGAAACGGTGTTGAACACGGTGGGTTAAAAGTTTCCGGAGTCGCTGTGTGGCCATGCTGAAAACAATAGTTGTACAGCGGGAAAGCACGGGGGTTGCGTTTTAAGTTAATTAGCATTCCAAAAAGGAAGTACCATGACTGAACAGAAAAATAACATTCGGCCGAAAAGGCTGTCCGCTAAAACATAAATAATAATATTATATTATATACATCGTTGTTGTGTATAATTATGAACAATTAGGCGTGTCCGTATATTACATAGATAGGGTGGTTGGCGATTGGAAGGGGAGCGGTAGTGACGAACAATGACTAGACCGCAGGAATATTTTGCACCTTATTAATGTACAACAAAAACCCTGGACTTAATATAATATAGGTGTGTTTAGGGACTACGGGTCCGGAACACAAACGAAAGGTTATGGCGGAAAGAAAGGTTCGGAAATAAATATATTATATACCTATAGCTTCGGCGTAATGCTGGCCGAATTTTGACGTTGTATATTAATATAATATTTAAGATGACTTAATTCGTTTATAGGGTTTTATAAAAATCAAAACCCGGTAAAATGTATAGAAATTATTTTATTGTTATATACCTATTCTATTATATTTAATTGTTAAGTCACATTAAGTTCATTATAATCCTTAAATTATCTAGAAAATTTACTATTGTTTTACAAACGATTATAATATCAGACATCATTGATATATTAAAAATTTCACATGAAAAAAAAATATTAATAACTGTATACAAATACTTAGTGTATTATATTAGGTAGTGTTTTATATTATATTAATTTTATTAATTATTACTAGAGCTCGGATTTTATAGCATAATAAGCAACTAAAGAAGCACACGATTGTTTTAAAAAAGCAAAAAAGAAGTATATTTATTTTTAAAAAAGCCAAAAAGAAGCATGACCAAAAATTAAAATTAACTAGTTATAAAAATGAATAAAAAAAAAATAGTACCTTGTATTTCTCTAGATTTGAAATAGTGAAACTACTCTATTATCCGACAGAATATTTAACATTTAACATAGAAAACGAACCCTCTATAGTCTACATCCACTGAAATGATCGGTGCATATTTCATACAAGAGGTTTCAAATAACAGCACTAAATCTTAAATTTTGAAATATTCGATATCCATGTTATAGGTACACTGACCGTATAAATACTGAGGGCTATATTATGTAGATCAATAATCTATATATTTAATAATCAAGCCGATATCAAAAACAATAATAATCCAATATACACATTTAGTCCGCATTCTGGGTTTTTACGTTTCTTATTAATTCAATTTTTTATTATTACTGTAGTAGCATAATAATTATAAACATATAAAAATTCTACAGCTGAAATAATTGAAAAAAAAAACAATAATAAATTGGTTTATTTGGAATCAGAATAACATGGAACGAATATTAATTTCTAGTTTAAAAATTAGATTTATATCTCATATATATATAAAACAAGAAGCATATATGCTATAAAATCCGAGTTCTAGTTACCTATTACAAACAAAACGTATGGACTTTAGACAGCAAAAATAATAATGCAGACAGTTATTAATGATGTTCAGTAACTATTGCAAATGTCAGTACTTAGATATGCGGCTTTCACCCACTCATTATACGTAATAATGCAGGCGCCGCCAATTGATTATATTTAATAAATAATAACGATTATTATTGGTTAATACTTACTTTTACGGTATATGAGCTTTTCATATTACAACGAAATTATCATAACATAAAATAAAACCAAATAGAATAAAAAGCAATTGGCATAGGTATTTATCTGTAAATTGTAGGTATTTATTTATTTATTTTTATTATTATTTAAATACTATACTCGTGCTCGGTAAGTTCTCTTCAGATAATAAAACGCGTGGTAATAATTAATAAATCAAATATCTCATACGAATGTTCTCTTTTATCGGCCAAAAAAAAAAAAACTGAAATAAAGATTCTCGATTTTATAGTTTATTTTATACAGTACCTATTAAAAATGAAAAAAAAAATAAAATAAAAAATAATAATAAATAAATAATCTTCTGTATGCATTTAATATTATGGTAAATAAGATTATTTATTTGTGACGAAGACATTTTGGGGTAAAGGAAATCAGGGCCCTTAACCCTATCGTTTACCATCATAATATATTATAATAGCGGATATACGAATCTGCGAGACTTTTCATTCTTTTTTTACGATTATAATATTTACACTGTGAGGCAACAGGCGTGGTAATTTATGGGCGTTTCGAAATTTTCAATACACTTGCTCCGTGTATATAAAATATAATACTATATTTATACGGTAACTGTTGTATAATATATATATATATATATAATATGTACCTATAAATACTGACCGTGTAGTGTAGCAGAAGTATATTAGTAGGTATAGTAGAAGTATAATAATAATATTACGTGTATAGTATAGTAGTATAGTAGTAGTAGGTATAATATATAGTACATTATATATTATAGTATAGTAGCTATCTGCCCGGTAGACATTGACAATTTTATCGTGCCCACTCCGCCGCCGGAGGATTCGCACAATGGACCAGTCGTAAATAACCCCTCGTCTGTGTGTGTATGTGAGCGTGCGTGCGAGCGCTCGTTTTCACCTGAAGCGCATTTTTTTTTTTTCAGTTTGCGCGTCCTCCTCGCACACAGGTTCTCTTGACCGTGTTTTATTTATTTTACGAGACCAGAACGCACACTAACACGCACACATCGTGTTGGCGAATATCGTCGTTAACAACATCCGTCGTACGAACGCCTACGCGAGTCTATATGGATATACCCGCAGTACAGTATACATAAATATCATACATATATTATATATATGTGTAGTGTTTATTTACTCGGGCGCGCGTGCAATATCCATTCAGTTTCTGAAAATATTAAACATAATATTATAATATAGGTACATTTGCATTATTTTTTTTTCCGATTATCTTTTTATTATTATTATTATTTTACATTGTTTCGTTTTTATTTTTTTCCCAAACAACCTTTATGACGTCATCGCCACGCGAACGTTATTCCGAAGAAAAAAAGTATTTTCGCGGGACGCACGTCATCTGGTCTTGTCACATGTAATAATAACAATATTCGCATCCGACGGTGGAGCCGTTGTGTGTGTGTGTACCGCGATCGAGCCGAGCCCTCTCAAAGGCCTTACAGTATATTATTATACACACACATAATTAAAAACCAAACTCTAATCGTGCGGGACAAACACACGCGTTACGTGTGTGTTTGTGCGTGTGTGCAGTTCCGGGTGGGTGACTGACGGAAGGGTGGGCGGTAGTTTATCCACAGCGATGATTGCCGTTCGTCCATCGGATATAATATTATTATTTACACATCAAAACCGGCGAATGACGCGAGAACCCCGTATATACATCGATATTATTATTATAAAAATAATAATCTTCGTCGGTAGCGCTGCAGCCTACTGCACGAATATCTGTGCACATATTATATGCATTGTCGAGTGCGCTTCACGTTTTATTATTCAATCGTTTAGTTGTTTACATACATACCAATACGCGGTATTTGTGTGTACAAGCGCGCGTGCCGTCGCCGTGTAATATTATGAAATACCTATTATAGATAGTTATACGCAATTATTCATGAACCGCCAGAGTCCGAGATATTGTATAGCGTTGAGTGAATGCTATATTTTATGTAAGTATATAATATAATCACAGTATAGTGCATTTTACCCATGAATGGCGAGATTCTGCGAGAAGCGTAGATATTATTATGATTTCAACGAGAGGGAAAACGTCGGCGCACCGCCCGCGGAAAATACAGCCGTGCGAAACCTACGTCTAATTCGCATATCGGATTACCGACACCGATTGCGCGGAACGTGTCCCCTCGACAAATTCTACGCGTTCGATAATAATAATAATAATCTAATATAAACGTTATTATAGAACATCATCGTAACATTTGAATTATACTGCGACTACAACACACGCGTTTAAACGAGTTTTGCGGATCGACTAATATATTATTTATTTCGGATAAACGACGTGGTTATGAAAAAAAAAAAAAAAATTAAAATGAATCAAAACCTGTCGTGGTCTAATATATAATACCGTCTACTACTAATACCGTCATTTTTCCCACGGATCTTTCCATTTCGGTTGTAAAATGCATACACGTAATATAGTTCCACAGTATTAATTGTCTAGGTATATTTATATGCATATTATGTTAACGTATAATATCGCGTCTCCATAGAACGTCTTGCCAATATCGTATTATTATTATGTACACATATTGTCCTGATGTCCATATACTATGTATATTGGATATTATAAATAAAAGACCTGAAAGTTCACTTCAGAATAATGAATTCTAATATAGTATAATTTATAATCTATAATAACAATAATTATAATAGTATAATATTTGATTTCAAAACAAGCATTTTTAATTCATTAATTCATTCCAGTTATATTTCTATAAATATATTTTATACAGATAAAATGGTAACGTTTTACATGTATTGTATATAATTTAACATTTTATTCGTGAACAGTTTTCGCTTTAGCCCTTATTTAATATAACCCTTTGCGCAAATACATATTTTAGTCTTCCAATCCTTTCACTATGTAATGGACACACGAATCTGCACTTACCTTTATATAATATATATATATACACACACTTCAACGATTATTATTAACACCAGTTATTTATTATGAGAAATAAAAATGATGAAATAGGTATATAGTAAGAAACCGAAACACCGTCATTGTTCTGTCAATCAGATGTGGTATAGCTATTTTTTTTCTTGTCGACGTTTATTTCCGACCACACTTGATTCGGTCCGATCTTACCCGCCATCGCCGCTCCTCTTGTATCATAATTTGACAAAAACGCAAACGACATATCATTCGTATTGTACAAGTTTTTACGCATTACGGGTACGTATACATAATGGTATAATACCACTACAATGCAATATAATATAATATTATTATTATATACTCGACGATCGTCAACTGGTATTCGAGTAACAGTAACAATATGAAGAAACGCAATCTTGCCTTTTGCCGTTGTCACGAGGTGATTGACGATCTCGGTGGTCAAAAGGTACTGAAAACGATCACGGGGATAATTGACCGGATTTTTCGATCAGATTCGCTGTCAGTATGACAAGGGTGTAATGAATCCTGGAATGTTAGCTAGATTTCACTGCAATATATAGCATTATTGTGTTTGTTGTATGATAATCATTTATTTTTTCGGTGTAAAAATATAATATTATATACGAGGGGAAACACGGTACAATCAGATTATGATTATTGATACCAAGGATCCATTGTTGAACGCCGAGATGTTTATCGATCCGCAATATTTGTCGTTTTTCTGCCCGAACGTCTTTATGTTATATTATATAAATTCGTGCGCGCGTGTGTGTGTGGATAGAAGAAGAAAAAACGTTTTTTTTTTTTCATTTTCAAATTCTCTCAATGCAACTCACACATAATACGAGCGTATGAGTCAATCACAAACGCTTATGCCCGTTTGTATATTTGTTGTAATAAAAAGTATTAATAAAATGGCCGGAGAGTAGCTTCTTGTACGTTCGTTAAAGTCTCTTCCAGGCCTCGCGTACGTCGCCGAATGAATTTCGAAGCACACGCGTTTTACAGCTCTCGATATCGCTCCCATACGTGTAACATATTGTTATTAAAAATAATCCGACAGACAGACAGACGGGACGTCAACCGTTTAATTAACATGACATATTATCATCGGCTTAAATCGATATCCCTATCGTGTTATGACAGTAATAACAACATCATCAATCAATGTTGTCCGGATGGTCTGTCCGATTAACTTTTGGGAGGTTTAAATATCAAATATATATAATATATTACACTATATTATATGCATATATACATATATACATGTATATCAAATAATGCCAGAGTCGATGTAATGAGTGATCAAATTTGCATAACTAATATGATAAAATGTTAAACGTCGATTGCCACATGGTATATATATATACTTGGTTTTAGAATATAATAATATTATATTGTTTCGAATGCGTATTATATGCGTGATCGTTTTGGTTTTTCGACGCTAAGGGGATTTTCGTATAACGATACTGTGGGATAGAAAAAAAATATTAATGACATATCAAGATTTGGGGGGATTATACACCGACAAAAGGTGTGTATAATGGATGAACGCAAAGTGATTCAGGGTATTTTTCAACGATAAATCGATTTAGGTATTTTTTTTTTAAACTGATAGGTTACAAAAAAAAATACGCAAAGTTTATAGCACGTACATATACGATATACCTACCTATGTTGTTAATTGGTTCACCTTAAACCAATATTTATTTTATCTAGTCACTTTTGCCGTATCATAAGACTGCAGGTGCTATATCATATACCTATTATACCTATTATACCGCGTCCGCGTGTGCTAATGTAATTATAAAGGTAATAAAACATGATTCATACAGTTCGTACGACTTACTAGACATCCGTAAAAACAACATTATCCCCTTAGCCCCTAAGTGAAACGAATTATTTGTCCAATCTATTTCGTATGCAAATGTTTGGACACCGCATTAAATATATATACGATATACGTATACGTATTTGAATCACTTTTGCAGTATTATTTGCCGCAGCGCCCCTAACCGTTTAGGGGATTTTCGAGTATGCATTCTAAGTTTTTATCACGCCCAGTGTGATAAATTGTCATCGGTTCTTATATGTATGTATTTATGTGTAAATGTATGTGTGTGTATGTGTGTGCATGGACGATATCCATTTTTCCACGAAGAGAGCAGCTGCAGAATTGGCCGCCACAATACAAGACAAATGGTCCCTAAAACATATTCCCCTAAGCCAACGCGCAGTTATACTGAGAATATAATAATGTGTATAATATTGTGATATTTTTTTATTTAAATATTTACAATTATCTATTATCAAAACTGTTCGACCAATTGGAGTCAAATTGATCGACTATTATAATGTTAGATTCGCAAAAACTGAATTTCGAGAGAAACGTGTGTATACAATTGTACACAACTAGTTACTAAGAAAAATTCGCCGGGGCATAAAAAACTGTATCAAATGTAGTATACGAAAATTAAAAAAACAGGTTCTTAAACGGTTTTGTAAAAATAAGAATCTACTGACTATATAATAATGACTACTATGCACATTTAAATCGTCACTTGTTAATGAACTTCGTCTGATTTAATGTTTATGAAAACAAGTTTAGAGTGCCATAAAAAAAAAAAAATTAAAATAAAAACATTGCAATCACATGTACATCGGATATTATATAGTTGTGGTTAAATAATACGATATTCGCATATTACGTTTCTGAATAATTACAATGGTATAATATAATAAAATGTGCTGGCCGAACGCGCGAAACAATAAAATAATGTCCTGTGTAGAACAAAACCATAAATCCTTACGAAAATACATGTAAACCGGTAACGTTCCTCAAGGCTGTTATGATTTCCTTTATGTTGTACAACCCTTTTGTGAAGCTGACAAATTCTGTGTTTATAACCCTTATTATTATTACGTCTCTTTATATTACGTTCTTGCGCCTGTCATGTTCTATCTCCCGCCCCTCGCGTTCACGAATCACAAGCATATATAGGTATTATAGTATATACCAACGCGTATAATATATATAATATGATAATGATATCCTGAGATAAGTGCTGCTGCTGCTGGATGATTGAAAAATAAAAGATGCATATGAAAAAATAAATAAATAATAATAATAATAATAAACCGAAGACGGTTCTCAGGAGTTACCCACTCATTATATTCATACGAGTAAAAAACGACCAGACGTTGTTTAATTCATATATATATAATAAGCCATTTTATATTGTAAATTCATTACGGCAGTTGTACAATCTTTTAATTGTCCGCGTATAATTAAAACTGCAAGTGGACTTGTAATTTGATTTGTAGTGTCGTTTGTTGCCGGACCACCGGAATCGAGATGGCTATAAATTATTATGTATGTATTATACGCATAATATTATATATTATATACATATATAGTCCTGTGTCTACTTATACTATTTATACAATATCACTGTAATACACGTGGACGTATCATATATATATATATATATATATATACGTATAGTGGTTGACGGGAGGAAAAAAAAAGTGATCCAGTGTTTATATTTATTTCATTTGTTTTCTTTATTCACATTACACGCGCGTATACCATTAACCGTCGCGTTGTAGCCTCGTATAGGTTTATTATTATACACTTTACGGTTATTTTATCATCGCGTGATTAGGTGACCATATAATATTATGACCATATTCGCACATATACGATGATACCCTGCAATGATCGTTGCGTGCTTTAAATGTCGTATACTATACTCGTATTATATATGTTATATAATAATATATTAAAATATTATAAGGTAGTATTACTATACATAATGTTTCAATATGATATTATTAACAATACGCGCTACACGTGCCGCCGAGACGTTGGAAAATTATTTAATTTCGTTGTTCATTAACACGCGTGCTGTTGTGATGTTGCCGAAGTCGAGCGCTCGGGGTCGCCCGCGGCTACACTTCGAGACCGAAACAATAGAGAAAACTCGGCGTAATAATAATATTTAAGGCATATAACATTGTTTAAACAGAATCGAGTCATCAATCAGTAATTATTGTTATTATTGTTTTTGTTTTTTTATTGTTGTTGTTATTATTATTGATACTCCGTACGGTAGACGGTACTCGAACCGACGAAATGATTTGCGTTTATTCGTACGCATCCAAAACAATAGAGGTGTTGCGCGTACGCATTCCGACTGGCCGACAACGCGATCGCATTATAAATTTAGGTACTCATATATTATATCGTATAATATGTGAGCGGTATAAATAGTCGTTGTATTGAGAATCGAAGCCAGTGCGTGAGATAGACTTACGCACAACCCTTTTATGTGGGGGCGGTTTTTATTCTAATTCATCGTTTTTAGTTTTATCCAAATAACAGTAGTATATTGTGTAAAGAGGCGGGTAGAGTGTATGTTATACTAATAATAATTTATGACGACGTAGGTATAGTAGCAACTGTAACGGTAGGAGTTATTCAATATCGTATTTAATGGTCGACTACGTGTTATAATAATATAGTATTATATCTTCTCTATCTATGTATAAGTACATTTCGTGTCTGTTGCGTGTGGTCTAAATGTCCATGTTTTCTAAAAGGAAAAATGACGCAACTGGTGTATGTACCTATACGTAAGCGCTAGCATTTTAGAAAAAGTTTATTCTAGAAACCCGAAAATTGAAGAAGAAAAGAAGGCGAAAAAATGTGTCCTGCGTGCAATATTTATGATCAGACGTACATACACGCGCGTTGGGTCACAATGGACGTCCCGTCGCGAAGGTGCTGGCCCCCGTTACAATTTAACACCGGGTGGGTATTTCTTTTCTGTCGATTCGTTCAGCACCTTAAAGTCCTTTCGAGATCCATATATACCGTATAGATATTCAATAGAGATTTTATTAAGTAGCGATCTTTTGTAATGGTCCTCTTCTCCGGAGTCATTGGTCATCGACGCTTCCGTCCGGCAGATGTGTACCCCATTGTCCAGCTGCTCGTGGTGGACCCACGCACGCACACCCGTACGTTATGTGCACCCACGATAAATATATATATATATAGATCTGACAGATATGGATTGACTTTGCCGATGATATTTTATTCGTTTTCGATATTATTTAAAGACGTGTTTATATTTGATGGTCACGGCGATGAACGGTGGATGGAAACGGGAACTTCAATAATAATATTATTATTAAAACTGCGACTAGTCGATTTTCATCGCGCTCACTCGTCGCTAATTCCGACGAGATAAAACAATAGGACTATTTGTAAGGTCGATGGCCGTCGGCATACACGCCGAATTCATATTTCAGAACACAAATCTAAGATATCTACATCTAAACTCTATTGTTCCCTTTCGATGTTACCCTCGAATTTTCTAGTACACCGAACAACTAAGTTCTTGAGCCGTCACGGGGCTTACAAGTTAATGCGTTCTAAGTGAAATAAATCGCGTCCGGTATATATGTTAGATACGACATGGACGATACGTGTAAAAGATGACAATAGAGAGTTGAACAAAAAAAAAAAAATAAATAAAATACAATAATAAAATAAATAAATAATCGTTTTAGATCTACGATAGTATATTGGTTTCGATTTGTGTACATAAATTATATATATATATATAGTAAACGTATATACAACTACTTCAGGTACATTAATATTCAATAAAATATACTCGTGACGAACAATCGACATCGATTGACATTGCGTAATATACTTCTCCACTTTACATGTATAATATTATTCGTTTTCCCTTTACACAATGTGTTACACACGAACATTTCATAAGGCTTATCGGGGAAAAAAGTTTAATCTGAGAATCATCACTTGTGGGAGTCAAATATTTGTTCATAGGTTTATAATAATATATTATTACTGTAGAAGCACACGTCAATTACATAATATATGTTACCCTTTCGCGTTGGAATTTTTTATTGTTTTTGTTTTTGTATTTAACAAGTACAGCTATATTTCCCTATTCCTACGCTAGTAGACCGTTTTCCGATGTGTAAAATAAAAAAACATTTTTTCAAACCATTTGCGATTGAAATCTCCGGTAGAGTAGACAACATATTATCTGCAGCTGTATATACCAGCGGTGAGTGGGCACAATATTCTGGAGACGCGCGTATATATCATCTACGACGAAATATAATACTTCCACGTTGTTTTCATTATACGCATCTCAAACCCATAAGTCATAAACCCGTTTAGTTGTACTTTTTTTAAATAACTCATTAAAAATTAAGAGTCCTTGGAAATGCCACCCAATTTATGAAAGAAGAATAGGATATGTAGGAGCGGGGGGACGTGGAAAACGAAGATTTTTTTTATTACACTTATCTTTTGACGATGTAAGCATATTATATGTGTACACTCATACACATATATGTATATGTATTTTTATTGCATTCCAGTCCATTGTATACAATAACATATGTAAATCGTTAAAACACTCATCTTCAGCTCGTTTGTATAAGGTATACCTTTATGCAGGCGTTCCGGGGTCGTTAAAAAACGAAAACATCGCCGTTACGTGTCGCTAATCGTTTATTACCGATAAGAAACTGCTGACCCGCGACTCAGGCGCCGGGAGAATATTCGCTTCCACTGACCATGTCGTATATTGATATTGAGACCGTTCGATAGTAATATATTTTTTTTTTAGCCGTCGCGCGTTGGCGGTTAAATTATATGTAGGAACGCAATACGTCGTCTACCATTATATATAATAATATAATCCGGTCATATTATTTTTGTTTTATCGTTTGATATATTATTATTACTTCGTGTCCGAAAATATTACACATTTTTTTTCCCGTATACTTTTTAATAGACTGTTAAATGATGACCGTCGCGTACTTATATAGCACTTTATCATCGCCCTAGTCCTACCCTTAAAAAGTATTTCTCTACGATATACGTTTTTAACGACTCCATAGCAAAGACGTGTATTGTGTGGGGCCTTTCATATTATACTATTATACAAGAAGAATAAAACAATGAATACGTCATCACGACCGGTAGTCCGGTTCACATATGGAGGTGTGAATCCGTCTAGAACGTTACCTCGTTGATTGCCATAATCAGATTGTCGATAACAAGCTTTCAACTCCTTTTCAACTGTCTGACCTTACTGCGAGTCGATAGGATGACGGGAGGGAAAATGAAAAATATTTGCAATGAATAACAATATCGATCTACGCGAGTTATCGTAAAAGAGGTCATAGGCATCTAACCTACCGTGTGACCAACTGCATAAACTCCAATCGTGTCTGAATCGTGTAATTGCACGTTAATAAAAATATCGGAATAAATTACATCCGTCAAAATAGATACTGTGGAGATAATAGGTGGGATGGAAAACAATATGGTTCACCTCCCGTAGTCAATATGTTTAAAACGCGTAATACTAAACGTGTTATTATTTTTTGTATACACTTTGAACAAGAATAAAATGTAGGTACCCTAGTACCCACCATCAAATATATTTTGAATGGAAATTTTATCTCTAAATAAATACCATACCAATGCAACGGATGCAAACTCAATTTACACGCTAAAAGATAATACGCTATCATGACCAAGGACACATTCGTCAATCTTAGTGTCAATGTTACACAAAATTTGGTCTCACAATATAAACAGAACAATCTTTCTTTCTTTTTTTTTTTTTGGAGAAATCGACGATTCGACACGGGTTACGTATAAAGGCCTTTTGTATACTCCCATCCCACTTAGACCAGGATTTATGGGCTATCCGAGTAACACAAGTAAACCTTAAGTCCAGAAGTAACGATATTGACCACACCACGCACAACAAAAAAAAAGGGTCTCGGACCCAAAATCTTCAAGGTTTTTAAAAGACCTTTTTTTTCTCTACATATTCAATATAATATAGGTATTGAATAAGTAATTTACTGGGTGTCTTTGTTCCGAAAAATTCCATTACACAATATACTACAACTATCGAAACGAAAACGATAAAATGAACATCACCGAATTTTTGCTGTAAATTATTGTTAGGACATATTGTGTGCAGTTGACAGTTTCCTAACCTCCTGCGCAGTAACACTGGAAACGCTTGTATTATTTTGTGATTTTGTTTATGGGCCACGTGATGCACGAATACCGATCGTTGTAATAATAACGATGATGATAATAATAACAATAATAATAATAATAACATTATTTGTGTTTTTACAGGCGAGAAGCCGTTTAAATGCGAATACGAAGGATGCGATCGAAGGTTCGCCAACAGTTCAGACAGGAAAAAGCACTCGCACGTACACACTTCGGACAAGCCGTACAACTGTAGGATATCTGGCTGCGACAAGTCGTACACTCATCCCAGTTCCCTCAGGAAGCACATGAAGGTAAGCATTCGATTTTACGTCTATAATATTAAATTATATCTCTTTTACAGTCTACAGGGACAAACTCGTCAAATAACATACTTATCATGCCAATGTCTAAGAGCTTATATTGATTTAACATTATAAATTCATTTAATTAGACTTTAATTATCACCTTACGGTTTATAGGTGCATGGTAACGGCAAAATGGACAGCGATGGTAACTACGATTCGGAAGACTCCAACTGTTCGTCCGGCGGTTCGATCAGGGTGACCGATAGTTGCACGACTTCGACGCCCAGCATCGTGTCGCCCGTGGATCATCATCATGGAGCACAGACGCCGTCCGTCCTACACCCGACGGCACTGCCACTGCCCACACCGCCCACGTCCGATTGGTAAGCACGTCTTGAACGTTTACATTAATATATGAAAAAACATTTGGAAATTATTAGTACTACCCATCAGCTAACATTAGCAAAAAACTAACTTAATATTTACTTAATCGAAAAATAAATATAAGAATTAATAAATAGGAACCCTAAGCTATGTTCAAAGCATTTTATAATTTAGTAGAATGTATTATACCTTGTCGTAATACAATCAAATCCGTACATTGCTTACATGTCCCAATGGCCAATACACAAAAAGTGACAACAAGAAATGAAACACAATATATTTTGTATTTTTGTACATTCTACTGTAAAATATATGTACATTGTAAAAGGTATAACAACAATATAAGTATTAATCGACCATAAAAATATATGCGATTGCACGAAAGTCGATGGTCTGAAAATAATTCGTGGCGTGAAAAATAAGAAGGTCTGAAGGTGTATTATGTGTTATAATGTAGCACGTTATTTCACCCGTCTATATCATAATAACAATTATTATTCATTTCTACGAATTCGTATAATTGAAATATATTTGAATATTAGTAATATCAATATGTCTTCAAAATTGAGACGCCGATGTGAAAACTAAACTGCATAAAACGCGATTGATATTAAAACGATAAATATATGATAAACATCATAAACCGCATAATATAATGAAATCTAGTCGATCATTGAAATGAATAAATTTGTACGGCTAAAGCGATTTTATACGATACATTATCTACCTACGTTCAAAATAACAAAAGGTTATATTTAGTGGAAAATTTTACAAAAACTTATAATTTTTTTTCTCTCTGTTTATATTCACTCGGCGTATTTGAGACTAAACTTGTGATTTTATATCGATATAGCCTACGGTTTTAATAAGTCAATAATAATAATAATAATTTTTTTTTTTTCATTTGAAATTACTCAATCATTCTTTATCAATTTCTTATCACTTGGGAGGGATTGAGTATTGTGTATTATATTAAATCGATTGTCTAACACAGTGATCCTTTTAATCTTCAGGTACATGAACACCGGACCCGGAGCGCCGTCCATTCAACCGTCGTCCGTCGACCACGGTCACCATTATCTGACCGACCTAAATCACCATCACCATCACCATCACCCGCACCACCACACGTCACTGATGGCTCATCACCATCACGGCACCGCGGCTTATTGAAACAAATCCCCCGCTTCGTATTACGACACCGCCGCCGCTGCTTCCACCGCCGCTACACCGGAATGGAGGTAGCACGCCGCTTCCGTCGTCATCGATACCGACGACGATGACGACGACGATTGTGACGATGACGATGATAACGGGCGGAGATCGGCAATGGCGAGTGCATTCTCGTCCGAGTACATTCATCTCGCCTCGGCGACATGGCATAACCTATAAATAATATATGATGTATAAATACAGTGTAATAATAATTACTACAGTGATATTATTATTATGATACTATGTTCGCGGAAAAATGAGCGTTTCGTTTTTTTTTTTTTTTTTGTATTTGTCCGACTACCGGTCATCGTGATAATATTATTTTGATAACGCCATTCAATCTTACGCGAAGCTCGCGTGGGCGTATAATATTATCGTTTTTATTATATTATTATGTTAATAACAATAATAATATGTAATGTATCGTTACTGTTTTTAACATCTCTCTATCGTTTTCCATTACGATAATATGAAGTGGGGGCCACCTGTGATTCTACTATTAATAGTGTTTTAATTATTTAGCTTAATTATTATCGACGGGTTTAATTATTATTATTATTTTTTTTTTTTTAATTCAACGATTCGTGTGTATTGATGATAATGTTACCGATACTACAGATCTGATGTTTTTTTATTTATTTAATTTCATTTAAGTATCGTATAGGTACAACTAAACCCCTCTGTTATTGTGCCTTTAAATTGAATACATAAAAATTATGAATTTTTAAAAGTTAAAAAATTAAAAAAATTAATTGTTTTTAAATACAACACTAAAACATGTATAATATTGTGTTATTGCATAAAATGTATGTGTAATATTAAATTGTATCCATTTAATCAAAAAGAAAAAAAAGAATAAACTTCCATTCATTTACAGGTACACTATATTCGTACAATCTTGTATAACTAAAGAATTTAACTCTGGAAGAGTATGTTAGGCCAACATACGTTTTCGGTTTAATGTAGTAAATTGTATTATATTAGTGTATCGAAGGCCTAAATTGTAAAAAAAATATTTATACATATTATATATACGTATATATTATACAAATAAAAATTGTAAGTGATATGAAAATAAATTCTATTTGTGTTTTAAAAATCGACCGTTTATTGTTTAACAATCATTTGTGCAGTGTATATTATTATTATGTACAATGTTCTGCTTTACTCACGTCAGCTGCATTTTACCTCCAGTCGTATACCTATGGCACGTACAATAATGTTCCTTTTGAATCAAACGCACATCCGCGTGAGGTAATAATAATATATTATTAATTCCTTAGTCTAGTAAAATGTTTAGTAGGTAACTGAACAAAATGCGATGAAGCCGTACCTTGCCGATGCACAAAATAAGGGTAATGATTCACTCATGTGAACCAAAATCATAAATTTTTAGTGTTCTCGAAGCACAAAAGACGTCGGCACAATATTGTTTAAAGAATAATATGATTATACATCAGGGGCGTTGTTGAGTTTTTATCGAAACAACGAAAAGAATGAAATTTAGTTGTTATACAAAATCTAATCTGTTATTAAAGGGTAGTAGGTACACTAGTACCTGTATATTATATTAAATTATGTTTGACATAAAAATTAAAATATTATATTTGCACATTTTAAAGTTATAAAAAAAAACACAATTTTTATAGCATGAGTAAATGGCAATAGTTGGTATATTATAATATAGAACAAAAATAATTGTGTAACCAGGAATGATCGTAATTATAATCTATTTAACTATAAATATTATGACTGAATTTATAATTACAAACATTAAGTTCGGTAAAGAATGTTATACAATGTATTTATTATTCTTCGATTTCATTTTTTTTTTTTAACTTACTAATAATAATATTATGGGCTATGTGTATAGGATTAGTTTCTAATCTGTATGTCCTTTTGCTAATTGGTAATTTTAACTATTATCGAATTACCATCAATGATAAAAAAAAAAGTTTTCCTAAAGCGATGAAAAAAAACTGTTTATTTTATAATCATAACGGTCGTATCGAAAAACGTGACATTAACTGTAGAATTCCATTTAAATTCTACCCTGGTACACCATTTCTAATGTATCTATCGTTCTAGTCGATCAGTCTTAAACTGGTTTAAAAAAAAAATCTACCTTATACCACATGATTTTATTCTAAAAACGTTTGTTAATGTAACCTATGATATATACATTTTTTTATTGTAAAATAATGCACATAATATGCTGCAGGCTTGCATATATTTTAATTGGTCAATGATAGTTTAACGAAGAAGCAGAGAGTTAATGTTTGTTTATTATATACTGACGTAAAATATGTTTTTATGTGTTAATTAATTTTAAACACAATGACAACCGTTTTGACTTAATAACTCAATATGTAGACAAACTCATAAATCGTACACTTAACTTACTGTAAGTTTGAATAACTGTTTAAGAGTTATAAAATTTGGTAATTTTTTCAATAGTGCACTATGCTCGTAAATTGAATTTGAATAGTGGTACACAACTGTTAAAGCGTTATGAGAACAACCCTAAAATAAATATGAAAATACAATATTTTTTAACATCTAAGCTCCAAAGTAAGTATAATTAATACCTATATGTACCTATATATATATGGATACTGCGATATTATCCCGTTTTGTGGATGTTGAAAGTGTACTTTATATTTAATACGGAACAACAATATCGAATTATTTTATATAAAATTATTTTTATGTATGGATTTTTTATGACAAACATCAACTGTACTTACGACATACTTCAAAGTATTAGTGACTCATCAATACATTGTTATTAAGACTACTGAAAACATATTATACTATATCGATGAATACTAATTACTAAATTAGTAAGCAGTACAATTTTTGGGGGTTAGGTATTCTCCCTTGTCAGTTATTAAAAACCTCTCAATGAAGCGGTTGTTGTTGTAAAACATACAGACTATATTTTTATAGCGTTGACTTTTGAGGAAATATAATGTAACGTAGGTACTGAGAAATTATTATCACAGTTATATATTAATATTTATAGTTTTTAGTCGCAATGTATAGCAGCGTGGGCGTGTATATAAGTGATGTGCTTGTGTGTGCATGTTGTGTAAAGAAATATATAATATATTACGTAATAAGTATTATTTTAGTGTGAGCCATTATTATATATTCTTTTTTTTCTGCTAAACTGAAAAAAACGGACTTTCGCATTCATGTACAATATTATACCGGTATACACATTTATAACGATTTGTATGCGAACTACGGACAAGTATAACAACAATTACCTATATTTTATAGTTTTATTTCTAAAATTATTTTTTTCATTGCAACGCTGTAGCCCATTATATGTAAATCAACCTTATAGGTACCAATCGACTGGCAGTAAAATATTTTTAGTTATGAATAACCCATAGCTGGAAAGCGTAAAGCCTCCCCGAAAATCAAATACCCAACCCGTCTATGTACCTATAATATAATATAACATGTTTATTACGTGGTTGAGTCGTCGTCGAAATATATCGTTTACTGTCGATCATTCATTTAACCATTGTACCCAAAAAGAGAGAAAAAAATAATAGCAGCGAGGTATAGACGGGTGTTGTCGTGGCGCATAATATTGAGTCTGCGTACGGCGTATATATCTACCTAACGACTTACTATAATATAATACGTCTTATAAATTATTTATTATAATTTGTATTCCCGTACACGATAAATAAGACTATCGGATTCCTGAAACATCCAATTCGGTAATCGGGCCAATGTATATTTGAATTTTAAAAAATCTCGTTACACGGGTTAGAGGTGTATATTAAATTATGTGTTTGTCCAACCGGTTCTCCAAAAGAATTGATCGGAACCCTTTACAGCGTGTCAATTGTATAATATTCGTATAATCATTTATCATCAACTGCCGCGGTGGTAGCACTTGAATTCGTACAAAACTATTGTCCAGACTAATTGTTTAAATTAAACATTACACTTATCTCATATTACTATCTATAAGAATACATTAGTGTAAACACGATGCGCGGCTCATGTTATTCCACAGACGTATCATGTACACATTATGTTTTATGTATATGATAGATCGCCACCAATTTATTGTTGTAATACAATACGTACAATAATTGAGTGAAATGTCAAAATTAAAAATGATTTTAGCTAATATATATATTAATATGTTTTGTACTGATTTTACAGTGTTTAGAAAAAATGCGTCCATAAATGCGTATTCATCCTCATATTTTATTTTATTTTAATGAAGCCTTAAACATCACTCACTTTGTCATTTAGGTATATTATGTATATCACATAGAAAGTGAACTTGAACTGAATTCATACTTTCAAAGAACTTAATCATTTTTCATTAGGCCATTTGAGTGAATTTCCTCTTTTCAAATGTACTTCTATTCACCATGTAACTGTATCAGCATTTTATCCAAGTGGTGGGACAAATGTATATTAAATAATATATAAATATATTAATATAATAAAAATATTAATAACAATATTATGGTAAGTTTGTAATAAATAAAAAGAAATAAATTTATTTTGTCAACAGATGTTTAATGAATTCAATTACATACTCTAATATTATAATATATTATTTAGTATATTTTATATTTATTTTATGCATTTTAAGACTTAATATGTAAATTTACACCAGAAATGTATTATACCTGTATAATTGATAATACATAGTTATATTCTACTATGGATATCGGTAAAGTATTCACATGCTATAATTGATAAATTTAATTATTAAAAAAGAATGTTTTAATAGCATACACCAGTAATACCAACGTCTATCCTGTAAAGTTTAAATGATCATACGTCCCATTTTTCGTGCCTCTGTCCCGTTATCCGATAAACTATCTCATGGAGAATAGTCACACTAAATGTGAGTATTTTTTATTTATTAATTAATAAAACAAATTATAATACAACATGTTAATGATATTATTAAAGTTTTTGATTCCGGTTATATTTGCAAAGTTAACCCAATGTGCATTAGCCGTTATTTGCACACTGCTGCAGGATAAACTTTGACAGCAACATGGTAATTTTTTACAAAGAAATGAAATATTTGTTTTTATTTGTTTAAATTACATAAAGAGTATGACTTATGTTATAAATAGAAGGCTGGCTGTAAAATATAATTTGGAGAGATACAAATATAGGATAATATTTTTAAAACAAGAGCAGTTCCATACACGGATTATTTTATCAATTATTTTTTCTACAAAATATATTTATTTAGTCATAATATAATGTGTGACAGACTCGACAATAAGCAACAATGATATTACAAAATTGAAAGGACGGGTGTCAATTAAACGTCATGAAAATAACAGCAATGTGTCCTTGCGAGATCTTAATATTATTATTTATTACATACGCACAGGTCGCACAGCAATCGTGTTAAATACCTATGAATTTAACAAAAGTAAAATATTATGTTAATTATTAAACGTTATGTCGTAATGATTATAAAATATATATTATAAACCAATAGTAATATGACGCAAACGGTTTGATAGCTGCTTTTTCGATAGGTACCTACCTCCGTGTTGTAATAATACTGATATAATATATTATAACTTCAATGTATTGTAATATTCAGACGATCATTATTTGCAGCGTCATATTATGAGGGATATGTTTGTTTTACAGACAATATGTTTATAAAATTCTGTAAGTTGGTTGTTTAAAAATCATAAATATAAACTTTTAAATACTCCTAAATTAAAGGTATGCACTTAATAATAATACAATTATTATTATTATATTTATAATAATACTTTTTATAAAAATTAAATTAATATTATTAAATTGATTAGCAATAATCTTAAGTGAAACGTTTATTAATTATATTATCTAGCTTTCTGATTAAATTCTACCTCATAATAAATAAATAAATCTTACATAATATGACTCAAAATCTAAATCTATTAATAAACACTTATACCACGTATAAGCACTTTATACAATTCATCTAGTTATGTTTTATTTCATGAACGAATCATTAAAACGTGTCACAATATTTACAATTTAAAAATTATTATATTAGGAATATCAGTATAGTAGATATAACACAAAATCCGATTAATATAAGCAAAAACTAGTATTAAATACAAGTTTAAATTAACAAATAAAATAATATCGAAATTTTTAATCAATTTTTCTAACAAAAAAATTTTTAGTTTATTTATTATTTTAATGATGCGTCATATTAGTCATTACATTTTGATAACGTTTGTAAAAAAAACATAATTTTCTTTGTACTTTGTAAAAAGTTAATTATTTGATATACATCTTTAATTTTTGATTATCAGGCTTAAATGCTATATAAATAAATAATACATTATAAATATCCATTCTTTTTTATTTTTAAACGATTTACGTCTTGCTTTTTCTTGTTTCATTTGAACATTTTCTGAACTTGCGTATTTTAGTCGCCGAACCATATTAAATGACTGCTTTTGGTATTAAAATGTTTACTTAAATTATCTGAAAGTTGAATAATGATAAAAAATAATTTAACATAAATATAAATAACATTATATATATATATTTATATAGCTATTATTTATTGCTGAGTATCATAATATGACTCAGCAAGTTCTCTAAATAGGTATCTGTCAAAATTATAAGGATACCTACTTTATCATAATACTACTTAATATTACAAAAGAATAATAAATTTATAGTGTTTCGAAATAACTAACTTAGTTTTTATCACGACTGGGCATTTAAGCAATATACAATATACATATTATTTGTATCTAATGTAATAATAGTTACAAAAAACAATAATTGTCGCTGAAAATTAACATTAATTTTTCTGACAAATTAAATATTGTCTTTTAAGTTTTGAAGTAATGAGGTGGTATTACATTTTTTAGATTTGACGGCCGTTTTAAAAAGGTTGAGAAGCACTGCTTTAGAAATACAATGATCTATAATTTGTTGTTTATGCAGATGTAACTATGTGAAATACTGAAAACATTTAAATTAGTTTCATTATATTATTATGGAAGTTAGTGCATGCATTTTGATTTAGATTGCATGATGAATGAAATCAGTAAAATTTATTTTTCTCTTAAAAGCGTACCTAATTTTTAATTTAAAAAAAATATAATAATGATATCATCTAAGTACCTACTATGTGAATTACGTAACATAACACAAAATAGTATCCGGTTATTTTAAATCCGATGAATGAATTTAATATCTAATTTTAGACGTTAAAGGTAAGATTTGTATAGTAGTTATGTAATAATTATAAATAATTGTAATAATAATAATTATAATTATTATATTATTATTATTATAATAATTATAATTATACATTTCATAATTTATAAATTTAAATAATCAAAACTTAGTCAAGATTATTATGCAAATTGCATATTAATATTTATTTTTTTATTAGTTAATATAATATATATATATGTAAAAGTGTTATGTTTTAATAATTTATTTTAAAAAACACTCCACAATTAATATAAGTGTTCTACAATATGTATTTCTAACAAATTTGTGCTTCAAATAATAAAAAAATAATTTTTATGAAATAATAAAACATGTTTATTTTTAGAATATTGATGTAACTATTAACTTGTAACTTGTATCTGGATACAGTTTAACTTATCAGTCCTAGTTATCAATATTATCAACAATTACACCGATGAATATATTTTAATATGTTATTACTATAGACATTGATAATAAAACCGAATTAATAATAATTGTTTACAACAAAGCAAATGACTATAATTAGTACTTTATATTTAAATAAAAAGAAATGTTTGTAACATAGACAAGTCATAAATAATAGAATACAGTAAAAAATAAAATTTTATTTTATTGTCAAAGTTTATATACCAATACTTACAATAATTCAACAGTTATAACTTATTATAATGCAGATTATAGATATGCACCCCTATCCAATATTTTTGTGACTGGATAATTAAAGAACAAATGGTTAATATTAAAAGTTTTAGAATAAAATATAAGTATGCAAGAATAATTTTCGGTAAGAGCAAGAAATTCAATGTGTTTATGTAATTTTCATGCAATGATATAAATTCCAAAGTTATACCAAAACTATAATTGAAATCAATCACAAAAAAATTGAAGAAAAAAATATAACACATTATTTAAATAAAATAAGTAAAACAAAACGCATTAGTAATATTAATTAATTTTGTTAAGCAACATTATCATTCGCCTGAAAACTGATAAATAGGCAGCCTAATGTACAATAATACTTGTTAATAAAAAATAACTTATAAAATAGTAAATTATTTTAATATATATTTTTATTTAAATTTATTATAAAAACCTGTTAAATATTTATGTTTTTATATCTAAATAATTTAAAATATCTGAATAACAATTAATTACCCAAATCAAAAAATATAAAAAAAAAATTGTCAAAACTTAATTATTGTCCTCATGCATTGTATTTACGTTATGATTAAGTTTAACGATTAATGATTAATACAAAATTTAGACTTAAAAATCGTAACACAGATAAATATTGCTTACGTGGGTATTTCTCGTAGTCACTACATCCATACACACCTTTTACTGACATGCAAAATATGATACTAAACCCAGGACGTATTCGAGCATAACAAAATATATATATATATATATGTGTGTATTATAATATGTAAACCGACGAAAGACGTTGCTACGTTACAAACATGAAAAACATATTATTTTGAATAATAAGTATTAATTATAACATTTGAGCCGTACAGTATTGATCGCAGTTCACCGATTTAATGTGATACCCAATTTATAATTTTTTAAATTAACATAATAAATGACAGTCCATAAATGCAATTTTAATGTGCTATAATAATATTTTTAAACGTTATCACAAACGAAAATTATCGATTTTAAAACTAAAACAATATAATCATTTTAAATTCTAATTTATGATTTTCTTTTTTTTAATTGATTGTCGATTCATATTCGTTGTATCGTTTTATTGAATCCATTAACGTTTTTAAAAATAATAGATGTTCATAGATGAGTGGAAACCACTACTTTTCTAATAAATAACCGAGACCAAAGGCGACCGCTAACATTGACACCGGAAACATCAACGAAGATTGGGATAATGACGATGTTGATGATGAAGAAGACGATGAAACCAATGCATTTTTTTTATTACATAAAACCATGGCTGATTTAGGTCTCATCGTAAATCCACTTGTCTTCAGTGAATGCCTAAATAATAATAATAATGATAATAAAATAATACAATTTATTTAGGGTTAGTAGATATAACAATACAGCTAATATAAGTGATGAAATACCACAAACACTTAAGTTTAAGTAACTAAAGCGATCTAGAAACGGCAATACCTTTACAATATTAAAATCCGTTTACAAGAAAAACACACATATACGTTAGTATTATCATGTATAATATTATGTAACTATATTTATAATATTTTAAAGTAGAGAATTAACTATTTTTTTTGTTTTTAATTATTATAAAATGTATTTCTGAAGTAGCGACATAATATTTGCTATTTAAGGGGTTTTGTATAGGCAAGCTTAATGACATTTTTAGATAAGAAGATAAAGATTTTCATTAAGATACTAATTCAAAGTATTTTAAATATTGTCCCATGTAAATACTCATCACCTATATTCTATAATGTTTTTTATAATTATTAACAGATTATATCGAAAAAAAATTCATAAGAGACAACACTACATAGAAGAAAATTAATTTTACTATACAATAGAGCTTTTATGGTTTTTGAAATCAATAATAATAAAATAAATCTTTACGAATGTATAATTTGGATTATCTTTTATTTATCAATAAATGAAACGTTACGACATTTGGTATACTTACTTAAAATATAGTATACATACTAATATACTATACATAATAGTTTTTCCACTAAACTGTTTTGATGAATAAATGATGGGAATTTACAGAACTATGTTTATTATTTTATTCTACGTTGTATATTTTAAATATTTAAATGTAATATCAGTATGCATTTATTCCTCACCCTATTGAGAATTGAGAATTGACGCTTGGCGTGTGTACCAGCCACGTTTCGTCTTTGACCACAGTTGGCCAACTACTCAAGTCGACACGCTCTTCCTCCGAGCCCACGTTCATCACCACCAGGTAAGTTTCTTCTGACGGCAGTGACCTAATCGAATAACGAAATGTAAAATATTAGATAAATTATTGCGCATGTAATAGTAATTAAATTAATTAGAGTATGCATATCAAATGTATACGGTTTTTAAGATAACATTATTCGGAAACCCATAGTTATAAAACTTATTTATACAGTTATCTATAATATGCTATAGTATACAAACACACATGTGTATAAACAGGCTTAATACTAATCGCTTTATCTTTCACGGGATCTTCATACAATTTTAATCGTTACAAATATTCTAACAAATAACGAGTAATGCTAACATAATGTTAACTTCAACAGTTCCTGGGGTCGATATAAAAATTATTATCGTCTTAAACTTCTGTACAATTGTGTATTATTTTTATAGTTTAAGACAGTAATGTTACTATAATAGTGTAGGCATTGCAGGATGCCGTCAACAAGTACCCGTATGGACCTCCTCTTTAAAATGCAAAATTATAAATTGGATTCCAAAGTGGCCATCCAAGAGTATTGAATTATACTTATACGCCAAATTTCAGAACTACTATAGTGATGCAGTAGATTCAGCAATAGGTCAAACTTACACACACACATACACCAGTGGCGGTTATACATGATGTTCAAGGGGAGGGCGAAAATGGAGAACCCCCATAGCATTATTATAAATAGTATGTACTAATATATTTATAATATAAAATGTACATAATATAAATTATAATTATATAATGTTAATATATTTATAATATTAATGTATTAAAAAAAAGATATAAATGATGTACCGTGTATGTATTGACTTTTATTTTATAATAATTATAGTAAAATCATATGCCTTTTTTTTTTTGCTTGACAAAGCGTATAATAATATTATTATTTAGTATATTAATATTGAAATATATTATACTTGTTTTATAAATGTAAAGTGAGCGAAGTGAGCAAAAAAATTTCGTGCCCTTAAATGTAATTCCTGGTAACATAAAATATCCTCCCCTGGTGTGTATCCACTGATTTCTATACCAAGTTAATCAGTGTGTTTATCGCATATTCTAATCACAGTTCATAGACAACAGAAAAACACATGGACTAATATAATA
>VUJU01001072.1:32458-69311 GCA_009835225.1 Aphis craccivora
GAAGTTGGCGGAAAATTCGCCTATTTCGTGCCCCTGTAGGTCAGCCCCAGATAGGGCTAGAGCTTCGGGGTTTTCGAGGACGTATTGGTGGTGGTCGTGGGAGATCAAGGGTTTCAGGGGGGCAAATTTTTTCTCCCGAGACGCTCCGGGCACTCCCTGCCGAGATATCAGCCAAAAACCGATATATATATATAACACATAACACTTTTAGATTCTGTGTGCCAAGGCAGAGCGTGCGCTTTTTAGGTAACGCTATTTCGGTAACGCTTTTCGAATATATGTGCCAAAGAAAAGACATAAAATGTCAAAATAAAATTATAAATCGAAAAGTAAAAAGTGCAATATACAATCTACAGCAGCGGTTCCCAAACTGTGCGAGCACTTGACAGGGGAGGCGCGAGCCGTGTTATTTTGTCATAATAATAAAAATATTTGTATATTTTAATGCTATAACTTTGTTATTTAATTATTTACGGGAGGTGCAATTATTTTTTTTTTAATTTTAGGGTGGCGTAAACTAAAAAAGTTTGGGAATTGCTGATCTACAGTATATCCGTCTTACGTAGATTAAATCAAACATATAAATAGCTCATATAAAAAGCAAATGTAATATTAAATATGTACATTGTATAGGTACTCTAAAATATTGCTTAGCATTTATAAATTCATGAAACAATATATTATGTAAGGTATTATGTTATAATTAAATGCTTTAATAAAATATAACGAGGCTTGGAATTTTTTTAACTTTCTTTTATTATTTGATATAAAGACTATACAGCCAGTTGTTATTACTGTTAACAGTGTTAACTGTTAAGTATCTGGGGTAGTGAGTACAGATTTAGTAAAAGTAGTTTATATAATTTTATGCATTTATGTTAACTGAAAGCTTTATAATATTTGCATACAAACCTTATTGTCTTGTATATTCAAAGTAAATCTTTTGTATTTGATGGTAACTATTATTATAGATATATTGTAATATAATGACAATAGTTTCGTAGATTGTGGTGATAGTCAATGATTAGAAAGATCTTTGTTATTTTTCTAATTTCTAGTAACTATAATACGCGTATGAATCACTGAGAACCGACAAATCGATTTACTGACCTTTTATTCAATTTGGTCATGCTTATTTTAAAGTGCAACTATTCTTAGGAATAGCTTTGATGAGTATGGTTGCGTACTGTCATCATATTTTCATAATATGTTGTTTGTTTACAGAATGCAAGAACATGAAGAATGTACCAAGTACTGATCGAAATCTCACAGTAAGTAGGTATTTGCATTATGCGCCTATCTGGCAAGAGATAATTACTTAGATGTGAGAATAATCAGATTTAAATTTTGTAAAAATAACTTGACGTCATTTTTTCTAGGTTTTAAGTCTACAATAAAAATTATGCCTGTAAACTGCAATATCGGTAGCTATTAAGCTATATAAGTAAAGTAGGCCACTGGACCTAATTTTAAGAATTTTAAATAAAAAAGTGTCTAGACCAATGTTTATGCCAAAATAATAATAATAATAGGTACACTTTTTTAACAAGTAACCGTAGGTACAACCTTTTTTATTTTGTAGAAATAATAGCACAAGATCAATATTTTAAGCGAGCTCGCCGTTTGGGTTACTTGCTGCAAATGATCTATTTCATAGTTGTTAAACTGTATGGGTTTAAAAACATTTTGGATTTCCCCTCCACTAAAATGATTCCCACGTGTTCCGCGCATCAACCATCCTTAGGTATTTTAATATTTTTATGCAGATTTTCGGCAATATTTTTTTTTCACCCACATACCAATAGAATGTCGTAGTCTACAATCGATAAAAAAAAAAAAATAATAATATTTATTTCATCCATCTCATCGTACATGTAGTCTGCGCTGTACACACGCTCGTGCGTAGATATTCAGCGACTCGCGTGGGCGTACGGCACCGGTCATGGTGCACGCGTGGACCCGGCAGTACAGGTACGGGTATACTATCACGAGAGTCGGCCCCGGCGGCGATGGGCGGAACGCGCGCGAAAGGCGACCATGACGGCGTAACCGCAGGTACTTGTACTACACGGACGCGCGTCGTTTTGTTATTATCATATTTTATTATGCTCGGAAAAAAAAACGCGCGCAAACTAGTAACAAGCGCGTTTACACTGCGCGAGACGTATGATAATATAGTCTATGTCGCGTACAATAATGTGGCAGAGAGGTTGCCTGCCGTCGCCACGCGTTTCGAGAACCGGAATATTTATAATATTGTGTAAAAAAAAAAAAAAAAAATTGCCGACACACGCGCACGGACGAACGCGTAAAACTCGCACACGTATAGTGTGACTATATAATATTATTGTGAAAAAAAATATATATATATAATATATGTAAAGTGTGTGTATATAATAATATAATATTTAATATACGAGCGCGCCGTACGTGTTATATTAGTGTGTGTGTATTATATTTTATTATTATTGTAATAACAGTGTATTGCGGACGCGTTGAAAAGAGAAGGAAAACGCGCGACGCCGCCGCCGCCGACGGTATTATAATCGTGTGCAGTTCTAGTAATATAGGAGCAGCGGCAGCGCGCTGCAGCCATCACGACCGACTCATTATTATTATTATTATAAATATATATCGTCAGCCGCCGTCATTACACACTGCGTTATCGTCGGTCCGTTAATTGATAATATTGTTATTATCATAATATGGTTTTTAGGCGGTCGCCGTTTACCTTGTTATATCGTACGTACTACTACCTACAAAGTCAGTCCCGGCGCGTCCGAGTCGATTGCGCGGGATTTTGCAGTCACGGTCCAAACGGTAACCGCGGTATAGTCGTCATTGTGCATGTATTTTAGTATCGTACGTTGCAGTATATCGCCGCGAGTGCGCGCCCGAACACGACTTTTTTTTATTTTTTTTTCCCGGATTTTCGCTTTTGATTTTTCCTCGAAAACGCAACGTGCAGCGCGGCGTAACAGAGTGCCGTGACGTTTGACGGTTCGTGCAAAGCTTCAGCGTAGAGACGGATATCAATCGTCAATAATTATTGTCCGTCAACGCTTCAACGGTTTATACTGGTTCGCTGCAGTGTCTGGCTGATCCCACTCGGCGTCACCGCAGTTCTACAGGTAAGCGATTCAATTCCTAACTATATTATTATATGCAAACGTTTTTAGTATCAAGTAACATCGCAAGCGACGTGCATTTATTATGACATCATCTGAGTACTACAGTCGTCGGAAAAGTGTATTATAGTCGAATATCGTGGGGACTTAGTACTTTATTCCCCCCCTCTTTAGAGCGTGTTCTATGACTATTGCCCCCGAGAAATGGAAGCTCCTCCCTCGAGGTTCCACGTGATTGCGCATATCAAGCATCCCCTCCTTCTTATGCAAGGTCGTAACTAAATATGCATCTACGGTACAGTTACTAATAACATAACTTCTAACATAGTTATAAGGTTAGGCAGGTTTTGCTTTAATACTCGTATATAGAGTATACTATATGTATACAAATATGTATATTAAATACGTATATGCATAATATGTAGACATCAAAGTGTTTAGCGACTTATCTAATGTCCATAATACAAAGCTTTCGACATTTATAAATAGAAGATAAAAATCGTTTGCTGTATCAATGTTCACAGTAGTCGAACACGATATACATTATAGTTTTGGGGATTGATGAGGTAGCGGGTCTCTTTTGAGTATTCTTATCGAATGATTAGTTTTAAGAATACAAAATAAAAATAAATATCATATAACCCTGCCTGTCAATTCTGGTCCTAATACTGCTTAACTGCAACACATATAATGCCTATAATTTCTTCAACACACACATTGATACTCATATATATATATATTATTATCTATACATATCATATATTCATATATATATATGTGGAGCATGTCGTGCTAAAATTGGGTAAAGGAATTGAGTATTATATACAACTTGGTTTAAACCATATTTATTTTATTTCCTACAATTATATGATTATACTACTTATGATAAATAATACCTAACTATTGTATTTTATTAATATATATCAGAGGATATTCTATAGAATATTATTTATGTATGACATTATATATGTTTATGGGTTTATACCACAACCACTCGTGATGGCCCTATAGAAGTGGTAACTGGAAACACTAAATACGAATAGTACTTATGTTATAACACAATTGCTCATGATTTTACAAGACCCATAAATTCCATGAAATTGAAGAACAGTTACCGATTATAGACGATACAGATTATTAAATGATAATTCTGTATTTCAATAACTCGAAGTCTCGAAATCAATTTTGTGAATTGTGTTGTAAAAGATATACGATAAAATATTAGGTTAGGACTTAGGAAGAATACATTTCAATGATTCTCTATATATAAAACAAAGTTTTTTTTTATGCTTGTTATGAACTACAAGTTCGATTTACATGCGTTTTTTTTTTTTTTTATCTAATTCAGATAATTCTTTGACAATAAATATAGGCATGCTCATAGGCGCGGTAAAACAATATTTTTACACACACAAATTGTAAGAAATTCCTTGACCCAGACTCTTCACACCGTATTTTATAATACCAATAATTTCATATTTGTCACGTCATATACAGAAAAAAAGTAATATCCGTAGGTGGTAGGTATGTTTTTACATTATGGGCTTAAAAACTACTTGATTAATTTTAACAAAATATACTGAGATTGTTTTTAAAGATACCATAAATGTCTAGAGAGTTATTTGAACCACATTAATGAATATACCGATTGGTGCTACAAATCCGCTAAAAGTTGATTGCACAACCTAGTAAATTAGTTTGCAAAGCGTAGGTACACAGATGTAAATAAACTGGTAAACTGAGATACCTACACTAAAATCAAGATACACCGATGTAGAGTCTGTTTTGTATATTAGTTCATTTTATCTTGGGGAAAGTTGAGTTATACATGTATATTATTATGATACTAGTAAATAAATATATTATTTCTAATTATTTAATATTATATTATGAGAATAATGTAGGTATTTGCGTACTTACATCGTATATTAGTTATTACGTATAAGAGAAGCTAATTATAAATACGAGATAAAATATCGAGTATATTTTCGTGGGTGGTTTGGTTATTGGTTCTCAAAATATTTCTTGATAAAAATCAGCTACGGTGGTGGTTATATATGATGTTCAAGGGGAGGGCAAAAATGGGGAACCCCCTAGAGCATTATTATAAATAGTATATACTAATAAACTTATAATATAAAATGTACATAATATGAATTATAGTTATTTAATGTTTATATATTTATAATATTAATGTATTAAAAAAAAGATATAAATGATGTACTATGTATGGATTGACTTTTATTTTATAATAATTATAATAAAATCATATAATGCTTTTTTTTTGCTTGGCAAAGCGTATAATAATATTATCTACATTAATATTATTATATAATTATATATACATAGTATATTAATATTGGAATATGTACTTGTTATATAAAACAAAGCAAAAAAATTGCGTGCCCTTAAATTTAATTCCTGTTAACATAAATAGCCCTATCCGCCCCTGGTGTGTATCCACTGATTTCTATACCAAGTTAATCAGTGTGTTTATCGCATATTCTAATCACAGTTCATAGACAACAGAAAAACACATGGACTAATATAATATAGGTACCTACTATCCCCGGTTAAAACGTAAAATATGATAAAGGAAGAGCCCAAGGGGGGCGAACCACCTATCGCCCCCCTTATAACCGCCATTAATCAGCTAATATCTTTAGTATTATCTGTAAAGAATTTTAAAATACAAATAACTATAGTATTATATTTTATCATAATAATTACCTATATTATTATTGTTATTATATTTTTTTAGGCGTGTGTTATTAATAATTAAAATTAATCTGGGCTATATAAATTTATGAAGTATAATTCTAAAAATTAAGTATGTGATATATACATTAGTTATACCTATACGTAATATAAATAACTAAATTTAAAATTAAGTCTTCAGTAGTTTAGTCAGTAGATATTAGTAGTAAATAGTATATGTATCCCCGTATATCTTAATATATCATCACTGACCACTGTATTCATTAAACCATCAGTTACGTCTAGTATAGATTTAGCAATTCGTTTTTAATCGATCGACGATCGAATAATATTCAGTGAGTTGTGGGTAATCGCTCATGTTCAGTTTTTTTTTTAATATCAGTTAACAATTTTAAACCGGTTTGAACATATGAATAAGTATATTTACTGCCTATTATACCAAATAACTTGTAAAAAATATGTATTTCTACTGAATAAAACCTTTTATATTAATAATTTATCAGAACATTTAATGATAATTATTATTTTTGATTTAATTTGATCGTTTTATAGATGTGAACAGATTATTCGTTTAATTATTTGAAAATTGTAATCGAAATCGACAATATTGGTAATATTAATCGATCGTGGAACTTATATACACAGTCTCGGGTCATCTACACATGTCCCACCTATCTAACCCTTAAATATTTATGTCTTATGTGGAATCTTGGTGTACAGAATGTCGCGTAGTGATAATATAGTTCTACTCGGGCCTAAAGAAAATATTACATAGGTTATAGGTACAATTACTACAACAACGTTGAAACGGTTTTTTGCTATGTTACTTAAACTAGTAGAAGGTTACCTATGTGGATAGACGATGAGGCGACTTTCAATACTAGTAATTACTAATTTATTATCAAGAGAATAATGACGATAAAATTGAATACTGTTATGTTATCACGTGCTCGTATTAGTTGTAGACATAGAATTATTGTTATCTCTAAATATTTTATACAAAAAATATATAATAATATAGAACGATAGTCAGAATCTTCGAATGCATTAACGCGTAAAAATAATATTAAAGATTATTAAAGCTATAAAATGTACCTACCTATAGCAAACAATAGTATAATAATATCCTACAGATATGTTGCGCTATTGAGGTATATTATTATAACGAATATTTTTTACGTGAGTTTTTTTTTCCAGAAGTTGTAGATAACTGATTCCGAGTGTCTTGAAATATTCATAATCGTTAAACAAATTCGTTTTATAATACCACAGTAAAAATTTACCTGATATTTTAGCATATTTTTACATAGTATTTTTTATATGTTTAACGTAAAATAAAATGTTATTAAAAACCTTACTTCTTATCATTCTTATTTTTCTGATAAGTGTTTTTAAGAAACACGTACATATACTATCTAAAAAAACATTCTGTACGAACATATTTGACAACAATATTCGTCCTAGTGTGGACTAAATGATATTAAAACAAAAAATCTAATTGTTGGAATTTCATATAAACTAACGAAAATTGAATAATATGCTCGTGTTCGAAATGATTCGTTTATTAGTACTTACTATAAGTATGCTTTCATTCAAAAATCCATTTGGAATATTCAAAGTAAAATTTTTCTTGATTAACTTGACAAACATTTTTTAAGATTTGTAGTTTTACTTAACGATTTTATTGAATTTAGCATATTCGTAATATTCTCGGTGGTAACAATTATTTTGTTTTATATGTTGTGTTGAATAATACAATTACTACTATATCGTATTATTTTAAAACATCGAAATAAGTTTTCAAAATGAATCTTAGTTAAAGCATTTTAAAAAGCACGAATTAATAAAAATATCGAAAATACATAATTACAATAGTTTTTAATAAATGTTTGAATTTAAATGGTGACAAAATTTCTTAACAGCACCAGAATTTCCAAATTATTTTGCAAATTTGTAAAATATTCTATTTTTATAGGAGAGACTTAAAAATGTAATTCAAAGGTCCTTAAAGGTATTTTTTTTTTATAAACATTTTAAAGTTTAAATTCGGATGAAATTTAATATTTTAAATATGAATAACGATATTAATTATTTTGTTATACTAATTCAAACATTTTTTTGTGAAGACAGATTTTTTTTTTTGTTATTATATTTCATACATACAATAATATTGTAAAAATGTAATTTTCTTGGAAAAAAAAATTCAATCTACGCTGTATTGTTAATAGTAAAATAAATTACTTGACCTTATAGAAATATCAAAAACATAATATGAAATATGTTTAAATATAGGCTATTATAGGCCGATTATGTAAATTAATATTTGAGGATCTAGTGATCTTTACTTCCAATCCTCTTGGTAATTTCGTCACTGATTGTCACTCTAACTTTGTAGATATACAATCAAGGTTATTAATTATTATTGACTTTTGATAGTTTAAAAAGTTTGATATTCGATAATATTTTACTGAACTGTCAAATAAGTTTTAAAGTTGTTTCTCGAAAATTAAACAACTAACCGATTAATGATGCAATAGAATTTAAACACAAATATTTTATAACGTACAGCTTAAAATGCATTTTTTAACGATAAGTTTATTTATTTTTGTAATTTACGTCCGACAGTGTAATTTACAAATCCGATTGAGTTATGGCTTAAATTTCAGGTTAAGAACAAATATACAAATAAAGGCTTAGAATCAAACTAAAGATTAATACGTATTAAATTAGTTAATTTTAATATTCTATATTAATAAATTGTTATTAATTTGGACTTTAATTGGACTATAATATTGAATCTGTTATTACGGAAAACTGGTGTGTGGCTTTGTTTGAAGGAAAGAACACAGAAATAAATTAAGGAAAGGATCAAGTCAAGTGCATCATAATATTTTAAAAATGTTTTTAATTAGGTACCCGCAGAATGTAAAAGACAACTTTTTATTTAAAATTTGTCCTACTTTGGAAAGTTTTTATTCCACAAAAACTTAATATTTGAAAGTGAAAAGCAACGCCCGCACTAGGTATATATTATGCAGTAATATGATAATGATAATAAAGTAATACCTCGCGGTATATATATATTATTATAAGTAGGTATTGATATTATATACACATTATGACAAATAAAAACAATAGTGGACGATGGCGTTGAGTATAAGACGGTATATAATTGTGGGTAGGTATAGTGTGTAAGCCACAAAGCTGTAGGTGACACAGTAGGTGGTGATCGCGGCCGGTCTGGCCACGAGTGTTCACAAATCGTTTCTCAGTGCTGTCTCATCTTCCATTAACTATCGATGATACGAGAATTTCAATTTGATAAGTAATTTTGAACACTGTTCTTATATAGCAGCTTCTGTCAGGTTTTACATATAGTACACCAAATGCAGTTCGATGATATTAAACATCGACGTTATATACTTATATACAATATACATAATATACGTTCGTCAATCCAATATTTGTTCAGGAAACATGTTTCAAAGTTCACTCATAATTTTACATAATTTATTTTGAGTATAGAATGTCTATATATACACATTAATATAAATTGTACTTATAGAAAACCGTGAATGCAGTTTGGTCGATAGTTTCCTGGCATCTTATCGCATACCTAGTGAAATAATTTTATTTTTATTTTTATTTTTAATTTTTTGTTATACAATCTATACAATATTAGTATAATAAGCATAATAAGGGACATAAGTATAAATAAAAGAACAGAGGGACTTGGTGGAGAAGCCGCCCACCGACGACACTCCGGCTAGTGAAATAATAATTGGGGAAAATATAAGTATAATACATTTATTTCTTATATCTAATAAAAACACAATTATTGTTGTTATCTTATTTTGTTAATTTTTATACATATATGTAATATGTATATATATATAATACTATATAATTTCACAATTTACAGTTTCTAGTTATTATAATTATTATTTTCTATGAAAAAATTGCAATTATGTTTGTTAAAATTTTCATGTAGGCTTATAATAATATTATTAACAAAAATCATCAACTGGTCAAATGGTGTTACCTACTCTTAACCTGTTAATGAGATGTAGAAATACTAAATAGAAATACAGTACATTTAAATATTGTTTTATGGTTTGTATTCATTTTTTATATCCTTGCGGTGGATGATTTTATTGCCGATTTTTATTAATTTACACGGATTTCATTTAATACTACTACATAACTGGGGACATTGACATAAATTATGATTTAACAGCAATCTATATATTTAATACATGTAAATATTTAAGTTTATTAATTTATTTTATTGTATGAGTTTATCATTAAGTTTATTTGTAATCCAATATTGAGTTGTTAATTTCAATTTTTATGTAAGAATGATAATGTAATATTATTGTATTTATTTCTGAGTGAAGTTATCCGTAGAAATTATTGGCCGAAACGCCGTTGAAAATAATAGTAGGTAGATATATATAATCTCTATCATTTTTTTTTCATAGTAAAAAAACTATAGTGGAAAAATCGAAAAAATAATATTAATCTAAATCTTCAACTTTTGTTTTTTTAACTTATGTATCCGATTTTTAGATGACCTTTACCTCCTCGGGCAAAACTTATAAACTAAAAATATACACATCGTCATAAAATCAATATAGCTCCATTGGAACGTCCAGAATCCAAACACACCGTATCTCTGATATATAATTTATACGCAAGCATATACATATAATAATAATACGTATTATATAAATTATATACTACACATTCATATTATATTATATTATCTGTGTACTATATACACGCACAAACACACACAAATTTAAATACATATTTCATTTACGAAATGACACATTTTTTATGGGAGCCGTAGCATAGCAGTCGGGTCGTAAAAAACTAGTGGTACACAACACACATATCGAATTAGCTTATATTAAACAGACACACAATGGGCCACCAAATACCGGTAGCAGCAGTATATATATATATAGTATTAGCTACTGAACGAGAACGTCGTCTTCTTTTTATTATCATTAATATTATTATTATTATCGGCGGTGGGCGTCGGCCGCCACTCTTTTATTAGGACACCGCCGCCGACGAATATGACAATTTATATTCCGTAAAAAAAAAAAAATAATAATAATAATAATAGTAATAATAAACGTAGAAAAAAACATGAGACACATTTATTTTTTAAATTTACTAAACGTTTATTTATATTTATTTTTATACTACTGCTACATAAAACTGATCGGTGTGTATATGATCGTAAAGTAGTGACTCGCGCCAATATATTATTATAACCTGTAGGCACCCATCGAATTCGAAATTAACGACGAATTCAAATTTAATAATAATTGACACCACACCTAGTAAATGCAATAAATTTTGGCGAGTCGTCGTGGTCAAGGCCAAAGTTCCTATCATCGTTGGATACGACTGAAACTTCATATCGTATAGTACACACACCATGACGAGTTATCCATACGAGCATTAGGTAGTAGGTACCTATACTGAAACGAGCGACGGAGCTACGTCGTCTATGGTATCATACGTCTTCTATTATACTTTGAAGATTGGTTGTTGTAATCAGGGCGTTAGTCACTAACTATCATGATAATCTAGAGTTGGGTAGTTTTCAATTTTTGTTAGACCAAAACGATAGACAACGTCGCTGTTAACCTGCTGCAGTCTAAGGCGAATCGCACTTGCTATAGTCACTACAAGTTCACGTGTAAGGATAACCACCCGGATGTAATGTAAACAATAATTTTTTGTCGAAACTACGAGCTAACTCACTGTATCTATAACAACAACGACAATAATATGATGATGGTGATGATGATGATAATAATAATAATAATAATAATATAATTATCGCGATCTGAATTTCGAATCATAGTAGTACACTACTATATACAGCAAAAGTCGGTGGCATTATACAATACATAATATAATATTATTATTATTGTAACGGACTGATCTGGCGTGCACGAGTGACCGCGAACGACCGAAACTGCAGCGGTGCGGGGCAGAGGTGGCGGAAGCCTTACACATATATAAAAGAAGTCACGACGATTTGCCGCCGCTCTTCCACACATACACACACACAAGCACACAAGTAAAACGACGATGACCGTGGTTGAGAGAACTTGAAAATCGTATACACACATCGAAATACGACCAGCATGAGCCGAAAAAAACACACAGTAGTTAGGTACCTAAAATAGTGAATGTATGTGTTTGTGTGTGTGTGTATAATATACAATGACAACGACGAGCATATAACTATTATATATTAATATAATCGCGGCAACTGTATGTACACTCGACTGTGCAGCAGAGGTAATAGTTGGAAGAGGTATACGACCAGGCGACTCGACGTTGTGACAATGATTTATGACCGTGGTTATGTTAGTAGCGGCATGCTTAATTGCCACTCTGATTCGACGCCGCCACCTTCGCCGCTACTGCCGCCTCCACATTTAACGGGTTTCGCGTTGCGCCACGAATATAGTGTACTTATATATATATTTATAGGAACATCCACCTTTTAAGTATTATATACTTATATGGGTTATTATCACACGCATCAATCGAACGATTTTGATCGAAGGGGTTTTTAATTTTTTTGACTTTTCACATTAAACAATTCAATGTAAATATTAGTTCACCAATGTTCGCGATTCGTATAATATTAGAATATCAGTGAACCTCGTATTTCTATATCTTAAAATATGAGATCAGCTCCTTTTGTCGTTTTTATAACCTGATGATAAGCTTTTATTTAGTGTATTTTATCCAGATACTTCTACCAGTAATAAAATAATATTTATAGAATACATATAAAAATAAGAAATAATTGAAATTTTATAGATTTACTATGTACAAGTTCTATAAAAAAATATATTTTAAAAAGCAGGAAAGTGGGTACCGCTCTGCTGTATATTAGTTGCCCTGTGGATCACTATTATATATTAATTTGAATCCAATGTTAGGTATCATTTTACCTATACGGAAAACGATTCTGAACGAAGATAATTTGTTAGCCTATAGGATCTAATTTCCAACGGTTGGTGAAAAAGGTGGTTTATGTTTTAATGGCCTGAATACACCAACATTTAAGATCTTTTATAATAGATTATTGTAAGCTAAACTTATGGAAAATCTTGTATTCAATTTTCAACTCTTAGCTACTATACAAAAATTTTATGAATTTACTGTGATTAGTTTTTGAGTTACAACCATTTAAAAAAATCAATTTGATCAAAAACTGGTTTTCCGCGCGTAAAAATTCCCGTTTTCCGTCACTTTTTTTTTGTTTTTTCTTGATTTTTTTAAAACTGTTGGAAAATGTTCACTTTTGACCTTTATTATGCACCAAGGATATTGAATTTGCCAACAGAAACCACCCCCAAAGTTTGAAATTGAAGCATTACTTAGACTATAGTTATGCTGTACACAGACACACCAAAAAATAAAATAAAAAAACACACATCATTATAGAATTAATACATTCATCACTCCGTTCAGAATTTAAAAATGAATCTTTTTTTCTTTTAATGAAAAGTTGAAAACTTTACGTTGATCAAGTATGTACCTAGTCTATACAGATGACAATTACGCGGTAGTGACGAACAATGTGTGGCGTGTGCACACTGTACAATAGTCAATAAACAGTATACACTAATAAATAAAGTTCTGAAACTGCAGACTGACTTGTATTGTTTTTTATATACAATGGTTTTATGCCAGATAATTAATCAGACTGTAGATTAAAAATTATTATCAATGTAGCTTTTAAGCCAACAGTATAAATATTATGGTGTTTCTGTTTAATTCTACACATCGTTATATTGATTCCAAAAAACTGTTAATAAAAAAGTACTTCTTTCAAGGTTTTTCTAGTAATTTGGAGGTACCATAGTTAGGGATTGGAGGTATACCTGGATAAATGTTTTATATCATTAATAATAATGCGTTTTGTGGTTTTTTTTTTAATTTACGTAGCAGTAATTATATACATATAAATATATAATCGACATATTAATAAAATGAACTCGAGCGTATATTTGATTTGATTGTATTGTCTGTTAGTTAGTGTTTGAAGAATAAACAAAATCTATTATTTAAAATGAATAAGGTAAATATTTCGATATTTTGGTTATATTTCCAAGTGCGATTATAAAGATAGGAATACTATCAATTAAGTCATCACTATATGGTTTTGATTTATTTTAGGAGAAGATGCGTTGGCGATTGTTTCAGTAGAAGTTTTCGCTTTGAAATTTCCTTTTAGGGTGACTATAGTAGTCATAATGATGGGTGTTTAACCTTTTTTTCATTAAGTCGGCAATACACCCACCACTCGGAAACGCCGTGAAGCAATGTTTCGGGTGGTTGGTCGCCATCGTTTATTGGACATCAATTCAAAATAATACAAATGATATGGGTGTTTAACCTAACCTAACCCTGGGTGTATTGAGTACCTAGGTTGTCTGTTGGATTGTTCTAGTTTTTCATCGAGAAATTATTGAGACTTTAATTTTTATTTTAAGTATTTTAACTCGATAAACATGGATATTATTGAATAATTTTTCTCCATAGTAATACGATTACTATAAACTATCGTAAATAATTAAAAATATTCTATTTTGTTCGTATACATACATTATTATGGCTGTTATTTATAGTGCCCATTATATGTATAAAAGTGATGTAACGGGGTCTATTAATTATAATACAAAATATCTGGAGAAGATTTAAAAATTAGAATCTGTATATGGCAACAATGCTATAATATATTTACTGTAATAGGATTTCATATTTATTTAAATAATAAAGATTCTATTTTAGTTTTATAATTACGTTTTATATTGTCTATTAAAGCCTTAAAAATTATTATACTCACGAAATATGTTTAACACCAATAGATGGCTGGCTGTAATCATAATATGGAGTTTGGTGTCATGTTGAGTATATCAGTAGTTACGGAGAACTAATTTTTCTTATGTATATATTATATATACATAGATACACCTTTCAATTTTTTTTTTTTTTTTGTAAATATATTGTGATGGCTTACATTATTATATTATCTGAATTATATACAAAATGCATTTAGAATATTATATTTAACAATAAACATATTTTACATAATATGTCTATAGAATAAAAAAGATATTGTGTAAAGACTAGAATAGCTTTAAATTATATTTATTTTAAATGTTTCACACACTAAAACTGTTTATAATCAAGCACACATCAATATGAGTAACTAATAAATAATATATAAATACGAGTATATCTGTAGGTTTCATATGATTTATAACTGTTAAAGAGTAATAACAATGTATTTGGACCGAACAAAAAGAATGTTTGTTATATAGAATTATAGAGGGTATTCGTTAACGAAAGTTGTATTGTGTATATTATTGAATCGAGATTAAAAGGGTATTCTGTCACCGTAATGTGTATTAAATTCAGTAATAAAGCGCAGAATACACTTTGCCATTGTTTTAATTTTTTAATTTAATAATTGAACTAACATTTACAAAAACTTGTTATTTTTAAGCTACATTGTTGTTATTATTATATTATATATTACTATAACACATCTTTAATCTTTATACTGAAATCTGATTCTATTTGATTTGTAAGCCGATATATACGTAATATGTGAACGTGGTTGTAATAAATGTTAATAATAATTATGTCTTGCGTAGATAGTTCTTATGATAGTTTCCGAAAGTTATGATAAAGATGAGTGGCCCATACTTAAGCTTTTATAGTGAGCTTAGATTTTAACATTAATAAGAAGACTATATAGTCGTAATTGGATTTTAAGCGGAGAATGAACTTACATATTGCCCTTTTTTCAAACACAAAATCTATATACAAGCTTGATTTTATTACTTATAATTTAATTTTATTTGTGATTCGTATAATACATAGAAATATATGATTACCGTAAGTATACGGATTATTCACGTATTCATAAATAATATATATAAATACGGCAAGCAGCAATCAAATCCTTCGGTTTCATTCTTTAAAACGGTAACCAACTCCTGAGGTATCGGAAAAATCGAGTGAATATGTTGGTAAAGCGCCCGAAGAAGCCGGGTTGCGCAACGGGTCCGTGCGCGTTGGCAGAAGTATTTTCTGCAACTGCAGCATTTTGGACGCCTTCAGGTTTTTTCACATTACCGGCAGCGCCAACGGGAACATTTTTGTCATCGGTCATATTTTATTTTTCGAGATATATAATGTAAAATTATAAGATTATGTTATGCGATGACCGCTAGAAACGTTATGGTTCTATTTTTCGGAAATATGTATCACCACCGACACCGTTTCCAAGGCCCATAACGAAATTTTTAATTCAAATGGCCAGCAAACGAAAATTTGTTTATCAATATTTATCTAAAAAAAAAAAACAAACAAAAACTATAAAAGTCAAATATCAATAAATAGCTTAAACAGGTTAAACTATTATGAAAATTATACTACGTGTAGAAAATTATAATGCAAAACTTTGCTGAAAATTTCAAATATCTGTGGACCTGTAGGGTAATTCATTTTTTAAATAAAAAAAAAATAAGAAAATTGTCTGATGAGAAATCGTTATTTTACAAGTGATAAAATATTAAATTTAATATTTTTTATCATATTTATAAATTTTAGAAATTGTAGATATTAAAGGCGGAGTAGAATTCATCTTATGTTGTTATATTTTAGATATTGTTCTAGACTAGATGTATATTTCAAATGAAAATGTATTTGTTTTGTTTGTTTTTTTGTTGTACTTAAATCGTTTCATGTATTGTTCGTCAAACAATATTTTTTTAGATAATTTGAGCAACGACTGCATATCATAATTTATCGTATTTGTAATTAGCGATGATTGTTTAAGGCGAGTGCTCTATATTATTCACCCTTTTTCACACTAATCGTATACGTTTTTTAAATATATGGCATATAGGCTGTATCCAAGTGTAAGTTGAACGTGTATTTAACAATCTTATTTAAATGTTATTAACTTCTTGACAATTCAAATTTTGTTTATTATGTACCTCTATACATAATATATTTTATGTTACATTTAAATCATGACTAAGTTTACAAAGATATAGTAGTTGGTACTTGCTACACGCGTACACGTCTAAAACTAGCCGGATGTTTTTACATGTATCTAAGATGTAGGTACGTAACATTAAGGTGATACAATACGATTTCATTTACAATTTTGTTTTTGTTAGCTGTATCACGCCTACTTTTATACCTGTAGATAAATCGATTCTGTATTATTATTACCTCTATAGTACTGCACATAATATCATATACATAACTTAACAAGTTAGAAATAATGACAGGTTGAAATGATTAAGCTATATGTAATTTTCGTACGGTGTAAAATACGAACATAAAAAAAAGCATTTGATGTTCGATTTTTTTGATTCTTATTTCTAATTATATGATGCTTCTGCACAAGTGCAAGGTGACTGAATATATTATATTATAATATTACTGTTATAATTCAGATTGAAATATCGTCGTTTATTACTCGATATTTATATATAGTACCTCCGAATTTTCGATTTCGTGATTTAGATACAAAATGTGTCCTCTATATGTCATGTCACATAAAGGTGTTTCGAAATATTCACTCAATGGTAACTGAGTTTTAGTTATATCACGGATTTTATATTATAATAATGTGTCAAAACTATAAAATCCACGATTGGAATCATTTGGATGACGACGCGTTGAAATTATTGCTTCCGCCTCGGTGATGACGATCATGTGTTAGTAAATTTTACCGTTTACCTAGGTACCACCGTTTTCACTGTAGGTATAATTATATACATATTTATTATATATATATATATATAATATTATCGTGTCTATATTTCAAATAATTCAGTGGACATAATATTATTATGGTGAATAATATAATTCTTTTGGAATATTACAATAGTATGATAATAATAATAATATGTCGTCGTAAACGGTGCCGGCCGGACGCATTTTGATTGTAGATATAATAATATAATATGTACATTTATAATATTATGTGGTATCTGTATATGCATTATGCACATACGAGTAATATATAGGAAGCATTTCTTTACACTCGGGGACCCCATTCGGCAGGTTTTTACGCGCGCATCTAAATAACGATATACATTCGGGGGAGAAATGAAAAAAAGTAAGAAATTACCACGGTAATATAATAATAACGACGGCGATAAATATTATTCTAAAGAAACGACGACGAATGAATGGTGGTGTAAAAAAAAATAAGTAATAAGAATCGGTATTTTTTTTATTATTGTTATAGTGATACACTATATACTTTCATTATATACATATTTTTTTTTATCGGAATATATTATCATTATTATATTATATATAATTTATATGTATATATTTCCCACCCTATCACACGGCATTGCATCGTATCGTTTATTCAACTTGTCGCCGTTGTCATAGTCGTATTCCTATATGACTTTTTTTTCTTCCGAAATCTCGGCCGGGGCGACGCACACCTGTTCCGCCGCCGCTCACCTGTGCACACACAAGTCCGAGTCTCACAGACACATATACACATATAATAGGTAAAAAATAATAACGAAAGAGAGAATAATATTATTTATAATAAGAATAAAAAAACTACCGGACGAATTTGATTTTTTTACCATGATCGTAATGTGTTATGATATTGTGCCTATACGACGTTATATCATATTATATATAATATAATATATACATATTATGTATTATATCTGTACATGCGCGCGTCCGGTCGGCAGACTGAGAGATTCGAATTAAAAATTATGACCACCAACAACGGTAGTGGTTTTTGTGGAATGCGCGGCGCGCGAAGGGGAAAACGAATATCATATATTATTATATATTCAAATATACCTAATATTATTATGTGAAATAGTTCTTCCTATTATAATGTTAAAATGTCGTTTACTTATTATATTATTATTATTAATAGTAGTAGTAGGAGTAGTATACTATACACCTCAATATAATATTATACATAGTCGTACGCATTCATATTCATATTATACATACACGCTTACTTATAGATGTGTGTGTGTATAAAAACGTGTTTGTCGAACGGCGACGGACGACGTATGATTTTGCTACTACTCGCCGCCGCCACCGTCATATATACTAAAGTTTAATTAACCGGTTGCCAGTTTTTCATTTAAATTATTCATATATATATTGTATATTTCCCCTTTTTACAACTTGTCAACGGCGACGACGACGACGACGACGAGTATAGGGAAAAAAAGAGACAAGTCGTTACTACATTTCATATTCGATTCGAGGTGACCTGACACGCACACACACACTCACGAACACTTTAACACGTTCGCTTCACACGCACTATATAGCTGCTAGTGGCAACGGCAGCGTATTTTTATAATACGTCGTTGTCATCTCAGCTTGTTTGTAATAATAATAATAATAATAATAATAATAATTGTAAGCGTGATCAACATTATATATTATACATTCCAAACGCATTACATATAAATATAGTTATTATATTTTATGCATATTAAATTATATTATTAAACTTTATAGTGTTGCAGTATATCATTTACGAACTCGTGATCTTATTATATAGATACATATTATAATACAATATTGTAATAGTATATCGTGTCACAAGTTATGGTATGTATATAATGTAAGCATCTCTATATATACCTATATATTTATAGATGAATATATGCCGAGTGGACAATTATATATGTACGCCGCATACAACTGACATTTATGGCTATACAAAATACGAAAAAAAAAAATTGGAAATTTTTTAGTCGATTTATCCATTATATCCTAAATAAAATTTGACATTTTCCTAAATATTGCATGTTGTATGATATGATAATGCGTAGAGATCATTGTGTTGACTATTGAGTATTTGAGTCAGGGTGTCACAAAAAACCCCAGTCCTAAAAAACCCGGGCTGCTTTTCTAGGTTTAACCCACTCTATATTTTTAAACTCTCTCGAAAAAACAAGATCTTCTTTTCTGAGTTAAACCCACTCAACATTTGAAAAAACCCCACCTGTTTTTTTTATGATTAAGCCCACTCACTTAATATTTTGAAAATCTCTTAAAAAATCAATGCTTCTTTCCCACTCAACATTTTTTGTGATTTATTAAGTTAACATTATATCATGTACTTTTCCAATTAAACTTATTGATTAGAAAAATATGCACCTAATTAATATTTTTCAGTTTCAAGTAAAAGTATAAAATAAAAAAATCACACACTACTTATCAATAGAAAATTTAACAACTTTATTATTATTAAACTCAATGTACAAATATATATATATATAAAACATAATACAACTTAAAGCAAAGTAACAAACATAGGTTACTTATGTAAAATTGTAATATCTAATGACTATAATATAGCTTATACATATAAAATTATAAAAACAAAATATCATTTATATTGTTTATGCCTTTATTCTCAAATAATTATAGTAATGGATATTGGTCAAACATATTAACACATGGTATTTTTTTGTTGGACAGCATGAATACATGATATAATAGATAAGAAAACTGCGGTTAATACATAGAAAAAATTCTTTATTTTTTAAACGGGGTTTTTCCGAAAAAAAAAACCGATAAAACTGCCCATTATTACTTTTTCAATATTATTAGAAAAAACCCAACTGGTCTGGGTTTTTTCTTAACAAGCCGTAGTTTTTTCCAACCCTGATTTGAGTATATAGATAGGAGAGCAATGCCTTGCAAGTACTTATCATAAATCCAAAATTTTCTTTCGAAAACTGCGTATTATCTATATATGTCTGCATTTATTGTACGACTCGTTCGTAATCGACCGTAATAGCTTCTGACTAAGCTACCATCTGGTATACCTATATATTCGATAAAATATTTTTTTATCGTTTTTGGATACGTATAGTTTTTGTTAGTTACATGGTTTCGTGTTTGCCGATAGTGTTTGATTATTTATTTCTCACATTACGGCATTACGCAAATAAGATATGTGCGGCAGTGAGGTTGATCGACTCGCATGATGGTTTCGTAAGGCAGCCGCGACGAATCATCCATTAAATATATACTCGTTTACTGTTTTATTCATTCGATATTTCATAATGCGCAAGAGCGTATTAATTATTTTAGCCCGTTTGCAATACCATAGCAATAGTTCGAACCTCGGATCGTCGTATAAAATCCCATCGAAGTGACGATAACAAATTTAAATTATCGAGAATTTCGTGTCACGCGTACCCGTACCCATCGATTTGTTTATCCCATAACATATTAAAGTTCTTTTTTTCGTTTAATATTTTTGAAAATAAATAGATAAAACGTTTTTGACTGAAATTTAAAAAAATTAAACGTTCGTTTTTGTTTTTATTTTTTCGAAAATAAGTATAAGTAAATATTTCAAAAGGTAATATCCAATACGCTATAAGCTTTTAATATTAAGACTGTGATCGTGATGAGAAAGAGTATAATTATTGATGTACCACGCAGGAGGGGATCAGGTTTACGCTGGAACTAACTTTGTGAGGCACCCTGTACATTATACATTTTACTGTACGTCAATCATTCTTGTAAAATAATTGGGTAATGAAATTATACGTATTTATGATATAAGATCTACTTATACGTTATGTAAATTTATTTTTAGTAAACCCTTGGTTAAGTTTTCCAACTATAATTATTACTGTTTCAAAAATGACAAATCTTCAGTGTATTAATCGTATAGTTTTTCGCTATTCACATAGGGTCGATAGGACATCGGTGAATTGATTTACTTAATACAAGGTATATTATAGAATTTGAGTCTAACTTTTATTTAGAGTGTAACAATCTTAAAATAATTATATAAACGAAAATCAAGTTATTATCTATTTATAATTTATGAAAGGTTATATTACAATAAATTAAGGCGTTGCACGAGCCATCTAAATAATTACATATGATTGTCGAAGATCGAATACGCGTATAATATCGATAAAATATAATACTATGTATTTATGTCATCGACTTTCAAACGAGAGACGGATTCCGAGAAAATATTATAGAAACGTGGTGTTTATAATCGATTAAAAAAAAAAAATACTGATATACTGCAAATGTAATTGTATAGAATGCGAGATTTCCTAATAATAGGTACATAGGTATACCTATTTAAACGTATAATATATTGTGATATTTCTTAGTAATGTGTATATAGTTAAAGATATATCGCATATTATAATTTGCATATATTCGTCAGTGTATAACTGTATAAACATAACAGCTGACCACGATAAAAATTAATTTTTTCATCTTGCACACATTTCAGTAAAATAATTTTCTTCTTGATATTTTTGCACTTTTCTGTGGTTTTCCATTATTTAGTTTAATTTTTTTTTTATTAAGATCATAAAAATTTAAATGTTATGTTTGAAACAAGTAAAAACGTACATTTTTTTTAAATTAAAATTTTAAATAGACAATTAAGTATAGAAATGAGACAAGACATTTATGACTTAAATGAATTGTGAAAACAATCGATTATGACAGTTATTTTGAATTGTAATTAACACTGAATATTTTTTTATGACGAGATATGTTATGTATAGATACCTATATATTATATATATGTATATTTTTTTTTTGTAATATACGCAGACATATTAATTTAAATATTTTATTCTATATTTTTATGCATATTTAAATGTTTTAAAACATATTATACTATATTTTTGTATTATTAATAAAATAAATCTAAATATTAGTAGCATAAGAGCACTTGCTCTTATTCCGGATTATATTATATGGCTGGTGTTTATCACCTATAGTTGGTCATAAAGATAACCTAAGTGGGTCTGGTTTTCGCAATCAAATAAATTAAAATAAGGAGTCTGAAATTTTTATAGGGGTAGTTATATCGAACCTTCAGCCGCGTCTGTGCTCGCAATTGTATTATATAATATGAACTTATATAAATATAAATTACTGATAACATGTTTTTTTGTTGTATTTTATGTGTTAATACACTATAAATTAAGCGCAATTCAATGTTTTTAAATTAAAAAGTGGTCGTTTGATTAACATGTTGCAAAGAGATAGTTCAACCGCTTCGAGTGGTATATTATTCACGTGGTTGTAACCACGGTCAGATTGAAATATCGCACAGTAGTATAATAATATATTGTAATTAATGTATATATAATATAATAATATTCAATAACTATATACATTATAGGTATAGATAGATGGGCATGTATACCTAGGTATGCTAATAACGATATAATAATATTATTTGCGCACTAGTATATTTCACCAAGTACAATTTTATTATTATATGAATATAGATATATAATATATATATTCTTATTCTGAGTTCGCTCGATATACGTATAATAATAATAAATTTATTATTCGCAAACCGCAATATTATTGAATCGAATTAATTCGTATGCGTTTATATTATGTAGGTAGGTACGCGGTTTGTGTTACATCCATATGTATAATATTATAATACGAAGTATGTGTGAATTATGATTTATAAGGTATAATGGCCGCGATAAATGACTTTTTGGGTGGGGAGCAGTCCGAATTTGGGGGCTAAACAATAATGTTACTTCCTTCGATGCAGCAACAAACAATCACTTTTTTGGAGGGTGAGGAAGGACGTTGTTGAAAATCTATAATACATACATCTATAACATTTTGTATATACAACACAATAAGGGGTGATCGACAGTGGCGTGGTATAATGGTGTCTGCAGAGACCGCCGATTAATACATCCCGGACTCGATTTTATGGTACCATCACTGTATTTGGTATCATGTAGGTATATGTGAATTGTATACAACTTGTAATATATTATATACGAGTGTCGAGTAGGTATAATACATTATACTGAACCCGACTATTGGCCGTTACTTAAGACGTGGTGGCATTTTATGATGTAATAATGTGGGCAAGCTAAAGGAGGCTACGTTTTAGCATTGCAGATAATAATATATTTACATTTATTATATGTAGATGAAAATAATTTAAATAACAATTTAATTACGCGCAGTAATTGTACGTTACATGTTTGTGATAATATGAGTAGGAAGTTAACAAATCAAATAAAATATCTTTAATTTGTTCATGACTAATTTAATTTTCTTCAACTTAATATTTTTAAAAAATAAATAGCGAAAATAAAAATTTAAGCTAGGTATAAAAAATTGATGACAAACTATATAAATGTTTTTCAAATTAATTAAAAACAGATATTATAGGAGTTTAGCTGACATTTACTAATTTACTTATTCGTTTTCGTCGATGCGATTATATAGTATATAAATATGTTGAGCTTTTTGAAAATAATTCAAGATTACTGTGGTCTAACTTAACATAAGTTATTGACCTTAAATATTATGCAATATTATAAGTATATTAATTAAGTTACAGAGCAAAAAATAAATTTAATAGCTATCATAAAGTTACTTTCTGAAAATAAATAAAAAAAAAGTCATACAAAATAAGAGTAGTACCGAGTCTGCTTTCAAATTTACATTATTCTGTTAAAATACAAAATACAAAATATGTATTTTGTTTTTTCGAAGATTGTTATTATTATAATTTATAATTAATAAACTAACAACATATTATTATAAAATTGTAAATCACATAATTACATAATAATGTTTTTAAATAAAAATATTTTTCGTAGCTCATAAATTAATACAAAAAAATTTAAGAAATCTTTATAATATATTACAAAGGATTCGGATGTTAAAAATCTATACTTGGCTTTTTTGTTTTTTCTCTCAAGATTTGCTGAAAAAACTTTCAATGTTAAATTTAACCACATTATGATATTAATTTTTAGTTAAAATATGATCGTGAACATAAAACTTTATACACTAGAACAATAATTTTTCATTGGATATGTACAAGTATTTTGTTAATTCATTATAGGTACCTAGTTGGTATGGTACAAGAAAAGCTTCTATAAAATCTTACGTTAACGATTTAAATAACCCACCTCTATGAATTATAACCTTTATGCGAAATTATTTAAGTCTTACATTTATGAATTTATTTAAGTAATTTATAAGTGAACTTTACCTATGTACATCAACGCCGTTTATTACATATTTATATGCATAATGCATGTTAACGCTAACACACATGGCTGCACGTGACATAATGTATGCTTATACATATCGAGACCATAATGGGTTTTCAGCCCATCATTATGGACAACCATCATCACTCCGCCTCACAGCCTATCTCCTCATATACCCTTCGAAATGCTGATGTTGCTGCAGAGTTTCGATCATAGACCGAATAATAATCAACAATAACCGTTGTTTGTCGTACAACATAATAAATAATGATAGCCACGCGAGACACGCTTCGGTCATAATGATCGGCGTGTGCAGTGATTTTTAAACGACGTCCGCGTGATTTCCGACGTCTGCACCCTTCTGCGTCGAGCTAATTGCCTCCGTGGCGACTGTATTCCGTATATCTACTACAGGAACATGTTAAAAATTGTACATAATTATATTCTAAAAATATAATATTATATATTTATATTATTTGCCGTTCTCGTCGCATCGCTCCATCACCGCGAGTCGTAGTCGATGAGCTATACTCTATTCGGATGCGTACACATATTATAATAATATATAATAAGTCTTTCACACACCGTGCTGTATAAATACAATTTGGACGTGTATGGCGGAGGCTGCGTGATAATGGGTCCGCGTGCAGCGTGTGATGTAAAGATCAACTGCAAACGAGGCGGGGCAGGGACGAAATCCTCGACGTTTCAATTAGGTCACGTACTCGGCTCCCGGCACACAGCTCATCGCATCAATTGAACGAGTGCGATAACTACGACTGAACCACAATGCGCGCTCGTGTGTGTGCGGCTGAATATAACATACGATATTGTATATATACAACAGGGTACAGGGTGTCTCACATAGCGTTTGATCGCGCCCTCGGCAGCCGGCAAATACAATACAATATAATATATTATATTTCTCTATAACTAGATATCGATATAGTACATGAAACCTACGCATATAAATCGACATTTTAACGCTAAATGCTTTATTACTGCTTCAGGTTGTACTCGCTTATTATTTTATTATTGTAGGTGATCAATTCGATATCATTAAAATATAACATGGCAAAACTTAGCTTTATCAGCTATTAAATATACATTTCTTTAGAAATCTTCTATCATCTGCTCCCATCATTGTAGATATTCAATTAACTGTACTGTTATAAAATATTGTTGATTTACGTATGATGTACGTATATAAAACTATATTGTCGCACTCGCATAGATGTACGAGTATTGTATAATATATTCTCTCTAAAACCCATATATTTTTAAGACATGTACATGAACACATTACATTTATTTCAAGTAAAATGCGACACTTACAGGTAACTTTTGTCCATTATTTATTAAATATTTTCAACAATCTATCTTATAAGTAGAATATTGTAGATTGTAGATAAAATAAAAATGTACATAATAATGTTATTTATAAAATAATGTAAAACGAACATACTTTAATAGCCATTGAGGCATTCAGCTTGATAAAAATTCTTATACAATTCCAAAAATAAAAATTAGTAAATATAAATACATACAAATCTTGGTAATATGCATGAATATCAGAATACATAATATATATGCAAAACAACAATATTGTAAATTAAAAAACCGGCCTAGTCACTTTGCTTGTAGTAGGTGAGAGTATATATCTTGTAATTTTAATGAGTAATATGGACATGGCAATGGTCTTAAATTTGAATTCAATTATAAACCATTGTATACGAACAACGATTCTGAGCTCGGTCTGTCAGTCTATATTTTTAGGATATTTTATTAGATACTAATATTTAAATTGCTATAGGTAATTTATTTTTCTATTAGTAGTAGGTACCTACAACAATAGATTGAATTATAATAATATTTTTAGTGACAAAACCCTTCAGGTCTCTACGAATAATATATTTTTTTTGAATTATAAATCTAATATTACAAAACTATAACTATATAAAATCGTTATTTTTTGTTTAAAGTTTAAACTCTTAAAATGTAATTAAGAAAGTTGTATGCATGTATTTTTTTTTTTTTAGATTTATGTAAGTAAGTACAATTTACGAGCAGGAATTTTGTATTCGACTTTTAAGCCTTAGCTATATTAAAATTTAAAATTTAGTTATTTTATTAAAAACGAAATAATTTGCAAATTTCCCCGGTTTTGTCGATTTTTGTCAAAATTTAAACTTCAAATGTTTGATTTCATTTTCTGAAGTAAAATAAAATATTTAGCTTATTTATTTTCAATATTTTTTAAAATAATTGAAAATGTTCGAAATAATAATTATCGATACTTGATAAGTGAATTACTTTAAGTATATGTATTTCATTATTTAATCATTAAAAAATAATTGATTAAATAAGATAATTTAAGACGTTTCATTGTATATTTAAACAGCTACCTATAAAAGCTTGCGGGAATATGGCACATACAAAATATATGTATAATAATATAATATAATATAATATAATATATTATATACATTTAGTTATATACAACGTATTTAAAACTGTATATCAGTGCCATTAATCAACGAATCCCATCATCATCTGTTTAGACGACTGAAAAAATTCGGTAATATCTGTCAGTTGGGGTGGTATCCAGGTTTTTATAGATATTAAAAGGATGTTTGAGTAGTTGATGATGTTACCACGATGATAACAATTTAATACCAGCATGATACAATCGTCTACTGTAAATATATTAAAATATTGTAAACAGTAGTACAAAATATTTTTTTGGTTGCAACCACGTACACATTATAAAATGCGCATAAATTATAAAACTGTTGTCTGAGCATCATAGTTATAGATTGGTGAAAAGTACAAATCATTTAGGATCACAAATAGATCAAGTGATATTTTACGAAGTATAAATTAGATAAGCGCAATCACGCAGATCGTTAAAACACGAAAATTGAGGTTATACGTATAATGCATATAATATAGTATAGTATAGTAATAAATAATATAGTAGGTATATTATACCTACTTGAATTATACTTACAAAGTTAGACGATATTTTGGTACAATAAAAAATAATTATATTATATCAATATATTTTTACTTGTACTTACAGCATATTATTTTATATTATAGGTATAATATACCAGGAGTGGACAACACGAACGTGTTCACGCTAAATAATATAATAATATTATCGCGAACCACATGGACAAATACAATTATGCCAAGAGCCAAAGTATTTATAAATACATTTCATATAATTTGATAAATTTCAATAAACGCTTACAAAAAAAATTAAAATGTATAACAATATATAGTAAGTAAATTTTGATTTTATAAATGAAACGTGATACATATCTGACTATGACGAGAGCCGCAATTTTGCAGCTCCTGATAATTATAACAATAATAATAATATAATTATAATAATATATAGGTATATAGAACAACTAAAAGAAAAGATATTCCATTGCATTCGATACTTAGTATTTTATACCTACTGGTCTGTATATGATTTTTAGTGGTCCTAAATGGACACCGATAGGCGTAGTGTTAACGGGTCATACCATTTTCATAATTTAAATCAACATAAACTCAACTTTTAGTGGTTTTTTTGAGGATAGAAATTGATAAGCTAATAAAGAGATTTTCTAAAAACTTACATTCGGTTAGCTCCATGAAAATTTGAAATAGCTCTAGAATTTATAGATACGCCTGTAGCGGAGATGACGATATTATACTTTCTCCCCCTGCAAAAAACAAACTAATCGGATAATTCAGCAACATTGATATCACAATGAGTGTCGTAATAACATACAGTGGTGGTGGTAGGGGTGTGTGAACAGATAATAGGGATAAATAATTATGTACAAAAGGTGCTGGTAAATTTATATAGTGACCCAATTTATCAAAGCTGTATAGGCTTATTATAACGCTGACTTGATTTCATTTGAGAATATCGTAATCTCTGCTGTTGTGTCCGGAGGTTGAAAAATCTTATAGTTGCGGCACTGCCAGTGTACATCGATATTATATACCTACATAATATAACAGCGAATGTTGTTCAAGTGCAGGATAACCGAATCCGTTAGTAATAATAATAATATAATATATTATTTAATATCGTGTCGTCGGAGGCGGCGGAGGGTTTTCCAGACGGCGGCGGAGAGTGCAGTGGAGTGGCAGCGGCGGAATACGGTAGCCGTCGTCGTCGTCGTCGTCGTAGTAGTAGTAGTAGTAGTAGTAGTAGTAGTAGAAAACCCGTCGTATAAAAACGAAAAAAAATAAATAAATAACACAATAATATTAATCAAGATTGTGTGACGGCAGTCGTACATATTATATAGGTATAATAATATATAACATACCCGCCGCCCGGAGAATGTCGTCCCATTACGAGTTCTCCGTATAGTGGTGTTTTCCGTACACCTTAATTTTGTTTTTTTTTTTTTCGTGTGCTTGTACGACGACATTTCGTGTGTATACCAAATACCTACGGGTGTACATATATATAATGTTATATTATTATATATTATACTACTACTAGGTTACTTCTGGTCGCGTATAGTCGCGGCAGTGTGTCAGTTTTTTGTGTACCTGCTGTATATGCCTCACGAATATACTTATACCTATACACGAGTAATATGTGTACTGTACAGCGAGCGCGCGCGCGCGACCGATCGTAAAATATCTCGGACGAGGATCTCTGCCGTCCGTCAATATAATGCGTTTTGTACCGTGAAAAACCACCCTCTTGTTCTTGGGTAAACTACCTGAAAGCGTACACACACAGACGATGTGGACACTAAAACATAATGCGTAAGACGGTTGTATGTGTTATGTGTCGTGTTCGACACTCTCGCACCGGCCATATAATATATATATATATATACATATATGGGTACTTCGCGGCGTGTCCGGTTACCCGTTGAAAAAGTAAAGAGAAAAAAAACTACCCATATTGAAGACATCGTTATTATTATGTATTCCGACGTGTATATAAATAATATATGGGTAAGTAATATTATTATTATATTATCGTATCGCGTATGCCCGACGGAGACGACGACGACGATGATAATATTATAATAACATAATATTATATAGTAATAACAATAATTATTACAATGTTGCATTCCGACGGCGACAGGTTTTGTCGACGTTATCGCGTCTATACGTACATATTATCTCAGCGCCGAGGTTTCGGGTTTTATACGAGTGTATATTATTATAAAATATTGTGTTCACGTACCGCGAGAAAACCGTGAATTTCACTCGTCGTCATCTTCCCCGGGCCGCTATTATTATTTCGTATAAATAACACGCCCACGCGACGGTGTCGTGTTATGTAAGCGCACTTATGGTGTATAATAACGATGTGCGTCAGTGTCATAGATAGGAATTTTCATTGGGAGGAGAGAGGATATAATATATACTCCAAAAAACTAGCTTATTTTGGTAAAAAATGAATTATTTTATTTTTTTATTATCGGTATAATGTATTAAGTTTATATAAAAAAAGGTCATGATGGTGGGATCCTCCCCTATATCCCCCTCCGTGTCTACGCCCATGAGATGTGCGTACTACGAACGACGATGGCCTACTGTAGCGATCACGTCTAAATGGTGCCCAACGTTATATTCTGCAGTGCGAAACAGAGCAAATACGGAAAACGTTGATTGTAAAATATACTTCAAAGTAATGCTTCAACATAAAATATATAAGAATTGGCTTCGAGAATCACATCTTTGGATATAAAACCCATGCACTTATGTGGCTATATGACATATGTACTAAATCTCAAAACCAAGAGTGTGATAGACATGACTATAGATCGCACACATGTAGAAAGTAGAAACTGCCGTTTATTTATGTAAATTCAACGCTATACACCGAACGAACATTCAACTGTTATTTGGAATCAACGTTGCTGTATCATATTATTCAATATGACAATCGTGTTGTAGGTACCTACTTGAGGCCTGAGGGGTTCCGTTTGCATCAGACAAACTTAATATTTTATAAGTCACTCTTAGATAATAATGTCTAGTATAATTCCCGAGCAAGTACGAGACTGTAAATTGTGTAGTCAAAACAGTTGATAAAATAATCGTATTATTTATATAGATGGTAAATAACGTCTAGAAAATGTTTGTGAAATGAACTTAAAATATAAGGATACTCTATCATTGCAAGGTATATTATATTACCTTGTATAGTTATCAGCGCATGGCAATAAATAGGTCTCTGGCAGATCCAATTTTAAATTTTGGATTTTAACCAGGAGAGATCGTTTATACTTCGTTAGTTCAGGTTAGTGTTTTTTAACCCGTTGTTGGTGATCAATCCGTTTAAAAATATTTACATTTTATACAGAAGGTGCTGGAAATATGCCTACACCCTCTCCCCAAATTCAAATGTAGGGTCCAAAAATGGGATGATTGTTTGTTTGATTAACAAGTATGTTGTTTAAATTTGTTTGTAAAATCCTGTTAAAAAGCTTAATTTGAAAAATATATTGAAAACACTCAGTTGTATAACCTTAAGTGTGTATAACAAATATTTTAGTATATCAATGCATTTTTATTTTAAAAATTATGGTAAAAAAATTCGCTAAGCTGTAATGTATTGTACTGTTACAATTAATAAATCACTCAAAATATTTCGACTTTGATTAAAAAATAAAAATGAAATTTTTTGATAATATTTAAATTTATATTTATTATAATGTTTCAATATTTTGTATAATTTAGGAATGCATAAAAATAATAGTGCTTATGGTAATTTGCGGAAAAATGTTAATTCTCGAAGAGATTAAAATGCAAGCGGATCAAATATTGACAACATATTATTGTAATATGCGTGATAATCGGATTCAAAAAATCCAATAACTGTTTAATTTTTATTATAGTTGTACGGAAAACCTATGATAACGTACGTGAAAACTACACTCACAATATTATATATAATTATAGTTAGTGATGCGCGAATCATAATGTGTAAAATAAAAAATAGATAATATATATATATTATAGTACATTACTAATTTACAACAGTTCTCTAACGAATAACATAATTTATGAGTGTTTCACAAAATAATTCATATTCGAAATTGAACCTTTAAAAAAAGTGTAATATTGTTTTTATTAGCGTATTTCAATTGCCCGAATTGAACTTTTCACCTGTAAGAAATATCACTGCATATCAATTTCGCTAATTTTTTTTTTTACAAATTGATTTTACATACTGACTAACGACTCCATCGAATTATTATTTAAATAAACAAATTAATAGATTGACGTATGTAAAAATGGAATCAAATCATTCAAATCACAATTTTAAAATAAATCAACATTACAATTAATCTAACAAATTTAATTGTAAAAATATTTTGTAAAAAACCAATTACAATAGGTATTTGAATTATGTTATTTTACATAGTATTTAAAAACTTTTTTTTTTTTTACCATAATACAATATGTATAATTGTGTTGTATTTTTCGCCGTGGACGATAATATAGACAAATATCAGGCAAAGTCGATAAAACCTCGTTTTTACAACTTTATTTTTCTGTTGAATTATGGTAAAGAATAAAAATAAAAAAACAACTATCTAATATAAAACCAATTATTCCTCGCGTACTTTAGATTTTATAATGTATGAACTGTTACAATAATGCTTAAATGGAAATTTTTAAGATTATTACCAGTGTAATTTTTAGTTTGTTAAGTAATGAAATAATGATTAATTATTTAGTTGAAAATGTAAAACTATATAGTATATAGGTATGGGGCATGGGTACAATTTATACATGTTATAATATTGTTTAGACTTGAAATATTTACAGAAAAGTTGAATAGATATTAATTTTATGTAGTTACTAACTTTTTGTTATAGTTAATTAATTATTATTAAATGCAAACAAGTGATGTGGTGTATGAAGTATGTATTACGTAGATATTTTACTTTGATGTGTTGTAATGAAGAAGCTTCATAATTAATATTTCCTTCTATAACAATTATTGAATAATAGAGATAGTGAAAATTATTAGAATAGATTATTCAAAATATTTAAAGCAGCTTTAGAAAGTTATTTGATGTATATAGATTTATTAAATGTTCTCACAAAAGGCATTGGAACAGCTTCGCGCAATTACATTTTCCTTGCCCAGTCTTCATGAATATTATAACTATTGGCTTTGAAGTGAATACTTTACGCTGACCACGATACGACCAAATACATGTATTATGTATATTATACACAATATTACAGTTTTCTATGTATTGGCTAACTTGCAGTAAACTATGTAAATATATATATATATTATATGTATATATATATATATATACACACACAAATATGAAATGCTTTAATTTTTTAAATACATAGTACATAGTAATATGTTAGCCTTAGCATATTACTGAATTAGGTAATTTGTTCAATACCTAGTAATTATATTATTAATATTAGTTGTTTACAGGGTCATATTTGCATTTTTTTTTCGGTAATCGGGGAAGGGTTGAGGAGTTATAAAAAATAAGATTTCCTACTTTTCTATAGATGAAACTTTAAAGTTTAAAACTGACCTGACACAAAACTGCTATTTCTAGGATTTTATTTATATCAAAAATAAAATATTAAATATCTGTAAACATTTTAAAGTAATATTGGTTTGAATTATTATATAATGCTATATATGTAGTTATTAAGTATATTAAATTGGTTGATTAAAATCATATATTGCCAATACGTCGTATCAGTTCACTTCCTGATTATAGTTGTATTTAGATAATGTGTTGCCTGTTATCGACTGCTGCAGTTACATTTGTCAATGGTACTATATTCAAGTCAAATGTCAAATAATTCATATCAATATACAGATATACCGAAAAAAACCAACACTGCAATTTTTTTTACTGTTCTCATCGATGGAACTACGACGTTATTGTGGTAAGTAGTTTTTCAAATATAATATATTTATATATACATACGGAATACAAAATACGCCTGTATTATATGTATATCATAATATAATGATATTAAAATATTTCAAAAATTTGATATATTTTATCATTTGTCTATTGATGTCATTTGATATTTTATTGTTAGTGCCGCGGTCCAGTGTCCACCTGTAATAAGAGATAAGCTATGATGGCCGTGTTTAAAATGTGGTTAATTTTTAACGGGACATAAACACAAAAAAACTAGCATGATAATAACATTGAATGGAAAACACAAACCATATAGATAATAAAGATATGGATCGGACATATCAGTCTTATGAACAGTATTTTAGGGGTCTAGTTGAGGCCAAACAAGTATACCTATATCGAGTATCGATTATCATTATAAAAACGACTCAATTGACTTCCCCTCCAGGCACGCGGCCTCAAATATATTTAACATAGGTATGGCCTATCCATATCTTTATTATCTATGACACAAACCTATTTTTGAGAACTTTCAGTGTGATTAAACTATTAAAGCATAATAGTATATTAGTCATTAGTAGGGCTCGGATTTTAAATCATATGCTTCGTTTTTATATATGAGATAGAAATCTAAATTTTATACATAAATTCGTTTCACGTCATTTTGGTTCCAAATAAACCAATTTAGTTTTGCTTTTTTTGATTTGTCATTGCTTGTTTTTCAATTATCCCAACTGTGAAATTTTTTTATGTTTATTATGGTATTGTAATAAAAAAATAATTAATAAGAAATGTAAAAGCCAGAATGCGCCATGCGGATATTGGATTATTATTGTTTTTAGGATTGTTTACTAAATGTATTAAACGTATAGATATAGATTATCGATTTACATATATCCTGCATAATATCGATATCAATTATTTAAAAATTTAGGATTTAGTGTTTTAATTTTAAACCTCTTATATAAAGTATAATGTACCGATCACATCAGTGGATATATATATTATATTAATATATCTATATATAGAGAGTTCGTTTTCTATGTATAAAAATATTCTGTCAGTAAATAAAGTAAGTTTCATAATTCACTACAAACCTAGGGAAATACAAAGTAGTTTATTCTTTTTTTTTTAAATTAAAATTTTTCTTATTCATTTTTATAACTAGGTAGTTCATGTTAATTTTTGGTCAAGCTTTTTTTAAAAATAAATATGCTTCTTTTTTTCTTTTTTAAACAATAAAATCCAAGCCCTAGTCATTAGACATATGTTTAAATAAATAAATAGTAAGTAAACAATATTTATATTTTTCATTACATAGCGTTTATAATGTTTATACTCTCTTTCGAATAGGATATAAACTCAGTAACGATGACAGCAACTAGTAAATTGTTATAACAATTTTAATAGTATTAAAAATAAATCTCCACCACAAAATTGTTGACTAAAATACTATTTTTTGTTGTTTAACCTCGCATCTATGTTGATCGGTTATTTTACAGTAAAACACAATAATATATCGTCGTATGTATTCGGTTTAATGTTATGCGTACCTATCCATATTGTCTCTTAAAGTACCTATTAATTTGTTTTTACATAATTTTAAAAGTCAAAAAACAAAGCAACGTTCCGCTTATCATAACATTAAATAATAAGTATAAATTATAACGGTTATATCTAGCTATATCTAAGTTATTAAAACTTACTAGTTAACTTAGTTGTTCAAAATTTTATTTTTATTTTTTACTAGATTCTTGGAAAAATGTTCTAATTTGAAATTTTAATGGAAAAATATAATCTGATACACTTAAAAAAAAAAGTAAAAATTAAAGAGTCACCTTGTACAATACACTATAGTATAGTATATAGCGAGCGCGATTATAGTAGCATAATAATCAATATAGGTACTCGTATAAAATTTGTAAAAGCAAGAAATTCAATCACTGTTTTGTTTCTGTAACAACTAGCAAGTATAATTAATCCAAACGGTTGTCGCTATTATTACTAAGCAATATATACCAATAATATCGTCCATTATGTAGTCATCGTATACCTATCGTCATTATATTGTCGTCAACGAAACGTAACAGATTTTCAAAAAAAACTGAAGTAATGCTCCGAAATCACATTTCCCCCGAGAAAACACTATAACACAACAGCGAGATTGTTTGTATCGTTGCGGCGCAACACACACACACATAAATATATATGTGTATATGTATAATATAAGTATACAGTTTTGGTTTTACGTCCATTACCGCGTGCGGGCATTTCATACATATATATATATATTTATGTATAGCTCTGCGGAGGGCGCTCATCCCTTTTGGCCTTTGTCGACAGGGTCGGTCGCACGGTGGCAGTGATTATTCGCTAACAAAAAAAAAGAGTGAAGAAAAAAATCATCTACAGCTTCCCATTCAACCTCGCGCACAACGCTATTATTAGCCGCGTACGATAGATAGGTATGTGTGCGTGTGTATATACGTATGTCTGTCTATACATTATTGTATTATGTCGCCGTGTCGAGGGGACCGAATTCGCCGTCACCGCCTATCTATACTTGGAGCGATATATGTGTTTGTGTGTGGGTGTGTGGGTGGGTGGGTGAGTTTTTGTGTGTGTGTAACTCCAATGCAGTGGCTATCGTATTTCGACAGACGTTCGGTGACGGTCGCGCGCGTGCCGCCCGAACATCGGCGATAACGTTTCAATTAGCATCCGGCTGCGGCGGAGTGTGTGATCCGCGGACTAAGTATATATTATATTATCATTATTATATTATACACTCGTGATGTATAATATTAATATTCTTCAATACAATGCGTATTGTTAATGGCACGCGTTTTTGTCCGTCGTTGTCCAGCACTATTGTTTGTTTATTTTTCTATCATTGTTATTTTTCTTGTTTGTTTTTTTTTTCATCACTCGTCGAAATCGATTCCGGAAAACGAAATTTCGTTCTAATCGTAGGTACGCT